>JAOTQJ010000099.1:245942-282862 GCA_025642045.1 Solanum sejunctum | reverse complement strand
TCTTCTTCTTCTTCTTCTTCTTCTTCTTCTTCTTCTTCTTCTTCTTCTCCTTCTTCTTCTTAAATTTTCTATGTGTTGCTAAGTGTTGAAGACCAAAAATTGAACTAAGGGGGTATATAGAGGAATACAACTTTTCAAAATTGCAACATAAGGACTCCTAGTTAGCCCATTGGCCAATTAGGTCCCCAAACTTTTCTATTTTAAACCAATTAAGGACTCCCGACTTCAACTAAATTTTTACCCGCAGAATTCACTTGATCCCATACTCCCACACCATAAGTTAGTAAGATTTAAAATACACCTCAATCACAACAATTTTTCCGAATGAGCAATTAACCTCCATTTAGTTAATTACGGGGTCTAACAGTTATGCTGCCCATTTGTAGATTGAATAGAATGGTTATGTGTTGTGTTTTGTGGGTTGTTGTGAGGCTAGTATGGCATTAGAACAGGCTGCACATGATATGTATAAGTGAATGTGCACTAGGGAGTACGTTAGAGGCAAAATGGTTGAAAGAATACGCTATGGTTCGTAATTGTCCACTTGCTGCCCATATGTTGTTTTGTTATGTAATTAGGCTACTAATGGCTGCTAATACTAGTTTTATCACCTAATATGTTGTAGATAAGTATTTGAAGGAAGGGAAGGTTATTTTGGGTTAGTAACGAGGTCATCCAACTAGGTATGTAAGGTTATTTGATTTCGCATCACTTGGCATGAAACATAGCTCTCTCCTTGGTACATAAAGGCATTCACCAACTCCGACACAATTATTAACCATGTCTCTACTTATGTACATGTTCATATGATTCCATATATAGTACCTTCAAACCTACCTAGATACTTTGACACCAAGTTACATGAGTTCCTGCTACAAAATAAAGTTCACAAGTTATTCCAATTCATATGCATTTTATTATTTACGTTACATACTCTTTTCACAGTCATGTTGTTCTGTGTGATTATCCACATGTCACATGTTACATATACAGTCTTATAGCTCCAATATTATGGCCACCAAAAGAACAATCTCAAAGGTAATTGAAAGATAAAGTATACAGTTTTATGGATAGTAGCCCGAGGGGGTTCGTGAAGAACCTGGCATAGGAAGGATCCCAATACAGTTTTGATGGGTGGTAGCCCGAGGGGGTTTGTTATGAACCTGGCATAGGGACGATCCCGATACAGTATTATGTGTGGTAGCCCTAGGGGGCTCATATAGAATTTGGCATAGGGACAATCCCGATATAGTTACCACTGATCAGTTGGTCATATGATTACAGTTGTGCATAGATTTTACAGTACAGATTTTACACTAAAGGTAAAGTGATATAAAGGACGTAAAGTACATGATTCCACAACATAACTGAGGGTGATCCTTGATCTTCCACAGATGCATGGTTTCATTTGAGTTATTACTTTATATACAGTATATCCTGCCTTACATACTCAGTATATTATCCCGTACTGACGTCCCTTATGGGGGACCTGCATTTCATATTGCAGGTATAGGTGCTAGTAGATCTTCCCAATAGAAGTACAGGATATTCAGTTGTTGTCATCAAGCTCCAGGTTCCTTCGGGACTTTGTACAGGTCTAGAACTCACATGTTTTTATTGCACAGTTTGTTGAGGCGGGGCCTGTTCCGACCCCTGGTAGATCTTTTTCTTTATTTAGAGGCTTCATAGACTATGTAAAGCACAGTGAAGTCATGTCTCGCACTTTAGATAGCGTGGGCCCAACAGTCTAGTCATATGCATTTCCTTTTAGCTTGTTATCACTATTTATCTGTTTAAAGGCATGTCAAACATAGAAAACCTTTATAATATATGTAGAACGCATATAGTTACAGGTTGGTTCTCCCGAGCCTTATCAGCAACGGGTGTCGGTCCGCCCTACGGGACTTTGGGGCGTGACAGAAGTGTTTTTGCACTTAAATGAATGATAACAATGTTATGTTAACAAAAGTGAAGCACCCACTACATTCGAATCATGGATCCGCCACTGTTAAAATATACAGTAATTGAATTTTAAAATTTTCAGTTTAAAAGAAAGACTTTATTTATTATTTTGTGTTTGTTTCATCCTAAATCTAATATTTGTATCACTTAAAATTATTGATTAGGGTGATACAGTAAAATCATTAGTTGAAACAGTTGAAAAAATAAGTTATTACGAATAATATTGTAAGATCACAGTTTAAGCAGTTAAAAAATAATTAATAGAAATGATAGAGTAAAATCAAATAGTTGAATCAAACGCATATATATATTAAAAAAAACTAAAATCTTGGTTGGTTTTGGGTGCGAGGAGGGGGGTGCGGGAGAGGAATTGGTGGAGTGGGTAAGAAAATATTTTTTATATTTTATTTTATAATTTTTTTTAAATAATAATACTTTATATTTAAATTTAAAATATTACTCTCTGTCTCATTTTATGTGGCAGCCTTTCTTTTTTGGTCCATCCTATAAAAATATTACCTTACTTTAGTTGGAAACAATTTAACTTTAAAATTTCCCTTTTACCCTTAATAAAATGATTCTCAACCATATAAATATCTCAGAATGATTTTAGACCACAAGTTTCAAAAGTCACATAAAATGGGACAGAGGGAGTAAAATAAAAGAGAGAGTGTAAAACACACACCATGGTGAGAGTGCAATAAAAGAAAGAGGTGTGTTTCTCAAATTAATAAATGCTAATCTAGGTATGAAACTAAAAAGAGGGGATATTTTAGGGATGTTTTTGACACTTATTTTAATTATTATTATACATGAAAGGACATATTTTTCTATTACTTATAAGCAACAAAAGAGCAAGCAACTCATGGTTGGCATTGCTTCAACTACCTACCATATATATATATATATATTTGTGATTTAAAAAAGAAAAAACTCTTACTTCATCTCTCCCTCCCTCTGAAAAAATAATTTAAAATATTATTTTAACCTTTTTAGGACAAATATTTTTACCCTACCCACCTAATCCTCCGCTTTCATTTATTTTATTTTTAGAAAATTAATTTTTACTTACCGCAAGATTTTTTAAAAAAAAAATTATTTTTTTATATTCGATACACAAGTAGAAAAATATTTTTCTAAAAGTATGTATACATATCTATAAAAAAAAGTATATAAACAAAGATAAAAATAAATTAGGTGCAGAGGGTAAGAGGGTGAGATAGAATTTTATTTATTTTAAAAAATAAAAATAATATCAATTTTTTTAAGGAGTGTAGGAGGGAGTGAGGATTGATCTTTTGAAGAAAATATTTTATAAAATAGATTTTAAAAAATAAAACAGCAGAGATTGTTATGGGTGGGGTTAGAGGAGGAACGCGGGGTGGGGTGGGGTTAAGTAGGTGAAAAATATTTTAAATCTTATTTTTTAAAATAATTATTTTTAAAAATTAATATTTTTTTGTAGAGTATAAATATGTTAATCTTCAACTTTTAATTAATATTCATAGTTTATTTAATTTTTGTCAAGATGAAATATTTTATCCATGTGGCACGCCATGTGACAAGTTTTTCCCCATAAAAGAGAGTGTAATACACACGTCACTGAGGTGTTTTTCTCAAACTAACAAATGATAATTTAGGTATGAAACTCAAATTTTCAATAGTTTAGGTATGAAACTCAAAAATAGGGAGATGATTTAGGTGTGTTTTTCATACTTATCTCTTTACTTTATCTATTCCATTGGGATTTGACTTATAACAGAAAGGACTTTGAGGCGGAGGCTTGGTGAATGAGTCTCTAGTAGCAATATCTAGTTCCATAACTATGTCGCCATCGTAGATATCTTAATTGACTTAGCTAGTGGATCCGCATATAGCATATGATACAATGGCAAGCAATCTCTCCTTTTTTGTGCGTAAGAGTTGCACTAGATTTCATGTTATAGCTCGCATAGTCTTATTGTCAGTTAAGGTTGATATTCCACAAATGAGTATGTTTCCCTATGACTTAAGCTTTTTTAAGGTTTTCATATCATTCTTAAATTGCATTGGTCATGCTCATGCTTTATTATCATGCTTTTGATGATTTGCTTATCACATTCAAGTTCAAGAACAAGCTTAAAAAATCTTGAATTTAAAATCAAGGTCAAGAACAAATTCAAGTTTCAAGATCAAGATCAAGAATAAATTCAAAATTCAAGATCAAGCTTAAGAGCTCTTGAATTTACTCTTGAAAAGACGAATCAGAGAATTTATAGAGATTGTAACACTCACATACTTTAAATTAAATACTATAAATTATTGTGATATTTTCGTTCTTGATTATTATTTTCTCAAAGAAAATTTTATCGTCTACAATGACGACAAAAATCACTATATACACCATCGTAGAAGACAGGAGAAACAAATAGCTAAATAGAAAATCAAATTTGAAAAAATAGTAAAGGAAAATAAAAATAAAAAAGTAAAATAAAAAGAGAATGAAAATAGAGAATACTTTAAATAAATAAAAGATATTCATTTGTTTTTTTGTTAATCTCTCATTCTCCTTCAGTGAGCTACAATCTCTTCTAGGTGGCTAAAAATAGTAAATTGGTACCAATATAAAATTATTTAGGCCGTCCAAAGTTTAAGTTCCTTTTTCTATCAACGTAGATCTGCCCTCGTATGTAATAAGATACCATTAATCACCATTATCTAAATGCCTAGAGAAATAAATAAATCAACTTTTCTCTTTCATTTGCACATTTTCTCTATAACTTGGCGTATCTCACAACTGATTCATTATTTTTTGCAAAAAAAAAACCATAAAGTTCTCCTTACATTAGTACCCCCTACAGTCATCACCCCCCACCCCAATAATTTAAAAGTATAATTATTACCTTATTTTTTGGGTAGCCCCACTTTTAAGAAAAGAAATTATATCACGTATCAATCCTTGATTGTCATGTTCTATAAATTTAAAAAATAAAAAGAGAATAAAAATCAACTTTTTATACAACAAAAAAATTCAAAAACCTCCGAACTACTCCCCTTTCCCTAATCCTCTTCAACACAAGTAGGAAAAGAAAAAAGGAAAGTGACAGAAAATTAAGAAAGAAGAGACATTGCAATTGGTAAACACTATACGGATGCTTCCATTATCAAATTTAATCTTCATTATTCCAAGGTCGTATCAACTAATTCCATAGATAGAAAAGCTATTGGATGCATCAAATCCTGTATAACAAGTGAGGGCTTGGAGAGGAAATTCGGGACTGATAACAAAAAGAAAAAGATTAAAAAAAAATCTACTTAGAAAATTGTTATGTGAATAAATCAATATCTATATATAAGCCAAGAAGCAGATCTTGTGTCATTTCACCTGTCCCATCACACATCCAATTCATGACCAGAAGATTCCTTACCGGTTTATGGAATTGAAAAATAGATGTTTAGCGAAATAGATCAGAGAAATGGAGGAAAAATGTCATCTTTTTTACCTGAAAAATATTTTTTTCACCAAATAAAATAATGACTTGCAGTGACCATCTTCTCTCTTAATTTTTTTTTGTTTTGTCATTTATTATCTTTTCATCATCTCTATCAAGAAAAATAAAATATCAACGTCAAATCCATCACCAACACAATCCAAAACAGACGTCTTAAAGAACACTTTTTCACCGAATAAAATGATGGGTAATAATAGTCATCTCTCTTTTATTTCTTCTTATTACTTTTAACCATTACTATCAAAAGGAAAAATCAAACACGACGAAAAAAATCACTATATACACCATCGAAGAAGACAGGAGAAACAAATAACTAAATAGAAAATCAAATTTGAAAAAATATTAAAGGAAACTAAAAATAAATAAGTATAATAAAAGAGAGAGAAAATAGAGAATACTTTAAATAAATAAAAGATATTCATTTGTTTTTTGTTAATCTCTCACCTTCCTAGAGTGAGCTTCAATCTCTTCTAGGTGGCTATAAATAGGAAACAGGTAGCAATACTTTACCAATATAAAATTATTTTCAAAACACTAGTACTAGTTTAAGGTGGATTTTGTGTATAAGATTATTTTTTGGCATGCAGTATCTAATAGTTGAGCAAAATCCTTCATACTTGTGTGATTGTTGTAGGTAGAACTACTTGAGGTGAAGTGAGCAGTAGATTGACAAGGTAAAACAGATTTAAAAAATACAATCCATGATCACGAGATGACCTAAATTTCGAGATACATAGTTTAGAAGACACAATACATGCAGCTCTAGAATTCCAAAACAACACAACACAGTGACCACAAGAGTCGTAAAAGTACAAAGATGATCAAGGCAAATCCTTAGAGACCTAATCCAACTGTACGACCATCTCTTCGGCGAAGTCCAGCAGTGTATTGCTTCTCCAAGTCCATTTGGAGCTCCCTTTGCCTCTCTGCATCGTGGATGACTGGTTTGTTCTCTGTTGTCACGTCGCCTTTCACACCCTACAATTGGCCATAGGTACCAAGGCAACCTCAGACTCTAAAAATGTGTCAGTACAAACGAGGAGAACTTTACTGAGCTGACAAGTTAATAGGATTCAACACTGATGGCAACCATTACTTCTTACAATCTAAAGCAAATAAAAGGAATGGAAATTACCATGAGTTTGTTGAATTTTTCTTGTCGCTCGCGATCACCAAATAGTGATGTATCCCAACGATGAGTGGACTACATAATCAACCATCAATTGAACATACAAAGAGCAAGAGAGAGTGAATAACATTGAGCATTTGATAAAGAGAGACTACATGCAAAAAATCAACATTTGTTGATACAACAGCCAAAGAAGGTTGTTATAGCCTATTGTCAACAAAAGGAACCAAATAAAACTTCAAGACGTATATCCCCTGAAATGGAACTAATTTATCTAGATTATATAAGGTACAACTTATTTCATACTGTTGCCCCTGTAAGCTGACAAAGGAGGTACCAAGTTCTACAGAGAGGTAAAGGTGCAGCAGGTTGACATGCAGAGTAATAATATGGGTATAACTTCCCACATCTGCAGGAACACAGCGAAGAAGAGAACATACAGGTGGAGCAAAATTACCTCTTCAGTATGAGTGGTTGTTTTCTTGTTTCCCCACAGCAGCTTCTTCTTTTGGTCAGTAGTCATGATACCCGTTCCAATAAGGTTTCTATTAACTATTATGTTGCAAAGGTTAGTCAACAAGATAATATGAATAGCATAATGAATTACTGAGAAACATAACTGCAAACATAAGTACTCTGCAATAGCTCTTGAATAAAGCACATATATTCAAACCACCATCAGTATAGACCGCTCAATAAACATATAAAATACATAAAAACATATAGTACGGATGCTGCTTCCCATCTATGCCCCATGGTGCCTTGGCAAGCATCCAAGCACCTTACACAATGGATGGCCTAGTGGTCATGGTTGTGCCAAGTGAAAATTGTCCTAGTGTCTGTGTCGCCCCATCAGTAGCTCATGCCAAGCACTTGTTAGCATAAAATACCCACAGTAGTAAGCAGGCACCATCCATCCATTCCCACCCACAACCTGCACACTCACCAAAGATAAAGATAAGGGTGTGTTCTCTCCAAGAGCGTCGCATTGAACATCATGTGGGACACAAGTGTTGGTTGTATTAGAAAAGTAGCTACCGAGGTACTAAGGATATCGAGAGGGATCATTGGTGGACTCGAGGAAATAAGTGATGGAGGCGAGAAGTTCAAAGCAAAGTGAAAGCTAAAAAGGTTGCCTATACAAAGTGGTTGAAGTGTATGAATGAGGATGAAAAATGAAGACTTATGGATATCAGATGGCAAAGACAGAAGCAAAGTCGACGGCCACGAGTTCTAAAATAGCAGCATTTGAACGTTTGTATGTCAAGCAAGGAGAAAAATGCGAGGACAAGAGAATGTATAAGCTCGCGAAAGAGAGAGAAAAGCTCGCAACTTAGACCAAGTAAAGTGGATCAAGGATGAGGATGGTGAGGTGTTGGTGGACAAGACTACCATTAAGCAAAGGTGGCAAGCTTACTTCCACAAACTCTTAAATGAAAAAGGAGACAGAGAATAAAGTTGGGCGATTTGGCGCAGCTGATAGTCGGCGAGATTTTGGTTACTGCAGGTGTTTCAAGGTTGAGGTTAGACGCGCTATTAGTAGGATGAACAGAGGGACAACGCTCGGGCCTGATACAATTTTGGTGGATTTTTGGAAAAACATAGTCAAGGATCGTATAGAGTAGTTGACTAGATTGTTTAATCCTTATTTTGAAGACTGCTAAGATGTCCGATGAATGTAGGAGAACAATAGTTCCATTATACAAGATCAAGGGTGATATTCAAAATTGTAACAACTATAAGGGGATCAAATTGTTAAGCCACACTATGAAGGTTCTGAAGAGAGTGGTGGAAATGAGGATGAGAAGAGTAGTGTCTATTTCAGAGAATCAACTCGGATTCATGTCTGGGCGATCGACTACCGAAGCAATTCGTCTTGTTCGGAGGTTGATGGAGAAATATAGGGAATGGAAGAGAGACCTTCATATGGTATTAATTGATCTTGAGAAGGCCTATGATAAAGTTCCGAGGGGTGATCTATGGAGGTGTCTAGAGACGAAATGTATTCCAATGTTGTATAGCAGGGTGATTAAGGACATGTATGACAGAATCAAGACTCGTGTAAGAACGATGGAAGGAGACTCATAGTATTTTTCTATTGAGAGAGGACTTCATCAAGGATTGATGTTGAGTCCTTTTCTTTTTGCCTTGATGATGGATGAGCTAACATAGTCTATTCAGTAAGAGGTTCCATGGTGTATGCTATTTGCAAATAACATAGTACTGATTGATGAGTCCCAAGATAAAGTTAATGGTAGGTTGGAGATTTGGAAACATACTCTGAAATCCAAAGGGTTCAAATAGAGAAGGACCAAAAAAAATACTTGAGATGCACGCGAGGGATGAAGCAAACATCTAAGTGAGGTCAACCACTCAATTTTATTTTATTTTTGAAACAGATAAATTAGTGAGGTCTAACACTAAATTTATTCCCAAGAGAGAAAGCTTTAAATATCTTGAGTCCATCATCCAGCGTAGTGGTAATATAGATGACGATGTCACACATAGTATTGGGGTAGCATGGATGAAATAGAGACTTGCCTCTGGAGTATTCTGTGATAAGAAAGATACCACTTAAATTGAAAGGTAAGTTTTACAGAATGGTGGTTAGACCATTTTTGTTGTATGGGGTGGAGTGTTCGCCAGTCAAAAACTTGCATGTTCAAAAGATGCAAGTTATAGAGATGAGAACGCTAAGGTGAATGTGAGGACATACCAAGTGAGGAATAAGATCATCCGGGAGAGGTTAGGGGTGGCCTCTGTGGTAAACAAAATGTGAGAGGCGAGACTGAGATGGTTTGAGCATGTGCATAGGAGGAGTGTCGATGCTCCTGTTAAGAGGTGCGAAAAATTGGATTTAGGGATTAAGCAAAGGGGTAGAGGTAGACCGAAAAGTATTGGAGGGAGGTGATTAGACAGGATATGCCACAACTTCATATCACCAAAGATATGACCTTAGATAGAAAAAATTGGAGGTCGCGTATTAGGACAGAAGGTTAATAGGCTAGTAGGGATAGGATGTTGTCTTGCCCGGTGATGTAGTAGGTTAGTAGGATTAGTTGCCTCTTTATTTATTGTGTTGCTATAGTTTATCATTTATTTTGCTACTTTTAGTATATTATGAAATTACCAATTGTTTTTCATTCTAATCATTAGTCTATATCTAATATTTTTCTACTTTTAGGGCTGAGATATTTGAGTTAAGGGTCTTTCAAAAACAATCTCTCTATCTCTATGAAATAGTGGTAAGGTCTACGAACATTTTTACCCTCCAGACCCCACTTGTGGAATTTCACTTGGTATGTTGTTATTGTATTATTTTGTAAGATAGTTAAGGACTTACCAAAGTTAAATTAGCCAAATATCTGTGCACTATTGTGACTGTGAATTGCGACTGTTGAGTTCTTCTCTATGTTGCTCGGACTCTTTCAAAAATATCAACGGGTGCGTGTAGAATTCTCCAAAAGTAGTGTATTTTTAGAGAATCCACACGGATGCGAAATTGAAAGTGAAAAGTTCACACAACTAAGGTTCTTCTTTAACTCCACGTAAGTTCTTCTCCTCCTCTTCTCTTCTTCTCAGTTCTTTTTCTGTTTCGTTGCGTCTGCGACGGCTAGGGTTTTCCTTTTTCAATTTCTACTATGTCCTTTTTTCCAATTTCTCATTATGGTATTATGCTCTATTAACCTGTTCAGTACTTCTGTTTATACTTTATACTGCATATTATGCCCTATTTTATGTTTTAATAAAAATATTTTGCTGCTCTGTTTTCTTTTTTAAAAAAATACTGTATTACAATATCAGTTATGCTCTATTTTTTGTTCAGCGACTAAAATCACTGTTGTTTTTGGCTTTCTGCTTGTAGTAAATTGTATTTTCTTATCCAATGGCACAAAAACAGGATCCAGCTTGGGCTTATGGAACTGCAATGGGCAGTAACACAAAAATCAAATGTATCTTTCGTGATATGACATACAACGGTGGAATATTTCGTCACAAGAAGCATCTTATCAGTTGTTATAAAGATGTAAGAGTATGTCCAAAGGTCCCTGATAGTGTGAAGGAAGAAATCAAAGCCTACTTTATGGGAAAAAGAGATTTTAAAACTCAAAAAGAACTATGAAGCATCCATGGTTAATCTTGTTGATGATGAATGGATGATGATGAAGCTGAAGTGGATAAGCCAATGGGGCCTCTCTCAAAATGTCAAAAGAAGTTTTCAACTAGCAGAAGTGGGTCATCCACCGCTAGTAATGTCAAGGGTCCTCTCAATCTCTAATTCTCACAAAAACCAAATGAAAAGAGAAAAGGTGGACCTATTGATTTAGAGGCTTCTAAGAAGATTTTAAGGGATCGTGTTGTATCCACTTTTGCTGGGTGGATGTATGATGCACGACTTCCTTTCAATTGTGTTAACATGGAGAGTTTTGACGAATTCACTGAGGCAGTATAGTATGGTCCTGGAATAAAGGCCCCCACCTATGATGAGGTAAGAGTTCCTAGTCTGAAAAAAGAGGTGGAGAAGACAATCAAAATTGTGGAAGATCATAAGATTCAATGGAAAACATATGGCTGTTCCATTATGATGGACAAATGGACAGCCAAAAATGGGAAAATGATCATTAATATTTTGGTGAATTCTCCAAAAAGGAGTGTGTTCCTTAAATCTTATGATGCTAGTAACTCTTCTACTGATTCTAATAAGATGTTTAACTTCTTTGAGAAGACTGTTTTGAAAATAGGCAAGGAAAATGTGGTACAAGTTGTGACCGATAATGCAAGTGAGAACAAAAAAGCAGGTGAAATGTTGAGGGAAGTGTAGCCGCATATTTTCTGGACTCCTTGTTCTGCTCACTGCATCAACTTAATGTTTGGTGACATCTTCAAAAAAGTCTCGTATTCTATAGGTGAACGGTAAACTTGATATTCAATGGTCTTTTTAAAACTTCATGTTTGTTTTCTTTACTTATTAAGTATTAATTATTAGTTCTTTTTAACAGTTCTTGGCAAGGTTATTAAGATACATCCTTATATAAGTCAAAGGGCATCATTGTTGAATATTATAAGGAGATATACAAAACAAAGAAATTTGGTAACACCTGCCAAGACAAGATTCGCAACAGTTTTTGACTTTGTATAGTTTTAATCAGCAATAGAAGAATTTGAGAACATTGTTTATGTCAACTGAATTGAGCGAGAGTGCCTATGCTAAGGGAACTCGTGGAAAATAAGTTGCGAGACACAACATTGATCCATATTTTTGGAATGACAATGTTCAAGCACTTAAAGTTGGTGAACCTTTAGTTAGTGTATTTTGTATGGTGGATAGGGAGAAAAAACCACCAATCGGCTACATTTATGAAGCCATAGATAGGGCCAAAGAAAGTATTGAAAGGGCATTCAATTATGATGACAAGAAATATGAGAGTGTTTCTAAAAACATTGATGCAAAATGGACGGATCAACTTCATCAACCTTCGCATACAGCAGGACATCTTTTGAAACCAGGTCTCTATTATAAAAATAATGATATGATGACTTTCCCCACAAAAGTGTGGGAGATGTGTTCAGACAATGATCCTGGGTAAAGATGTGCAAGACAAAATGGGAGAGGAGATTGGAATGTACATGAAAGTTGATGGGCTACCTGGCATTGAATCAACCATAAGAGCAAGAACGAGATTGTCACCCGGTGAGCATTTGAGCATTTCAACAATTCAACTTCTACTTGTGTTTAAATTTTAACTTTTAAGTTTACTTATTTACTTTTTAAAGTAATTCTTCTACAATTGAATGGTGGATGCAATATGGTTATAATGTCCCAATTGCAAAAATTTGCTATTAGAGTGCAAAGTTTAACTTGTGGCTCATCCGGTTGTGAGAGGAATTGGAGTGTCTATGAACATGTGATATTCTGAGAAACTATATTACAATATTCTAGATCAAACGGTGTATTAATTGTCCAAAGTCCTCCAATTAATTACTTTCTATCACCTTTGTGCAGATTCATACTAAAAAGAGGAATAGGAGTTAAAACGACTCAATGATCTAGTGTTCACCAAATATAATAGAACATTGGTGCACCGTTACAGTGCTCGCAATACCATTGATCCAATTTTGTTAGATAGAGTTGATGATGCAAATGAATTGTTAAGTGGAGCACCCAAAAATCATGAAGATGAAAGAGTCTTCGAATGAGAAGGTCTCACTGATGTTGCTATGGCAAGTGGTGTTGTGGAGAATATTTATAGTTTGAGGGGTATTTTAAGGAGCAAGGAAAGAGCAACTACAGGTCAACTTCAAGTTCAAGTAGAAGTAGAACCCTTGTTGATGAGCCCTCTGATGATCAAGAAGATGAGGACCAAGTAGAAGCCTTGGTTATGACACTTCAAGAGTTAGAGGATCTGTTGAAGAACAGGATTTTGCTCACTTTGTCTTTTGGTTATGTACTTATGTTATTTGTTATCTGTCATTTTGACTATTTATTTACTTTTTAATCTAAATTGAAACTTGAAAGATTTGCTTAATATGTTACCTCTATTGAGTTCTTGATTGTTTATCTATGCATATTTAATATTCTTTATTTTTATACTAAATAGCGCTTTATTTGAAAAAAGCGTGCGCTTTGCTTCATGTTTCTCACTTCTATGAAGCAAGCCCTCGCCGGTTTTTTCCACTTCTCAAAGCATTGGCCTCCCCAAACCTCACTTGTGAGATCACACATGGACAATTTTGTGGCCATTGTGGCAAGAGATAGGCTTAGGAACATGTCTTTTTAAGAAACATTGCATTTAACAACCCCAAACAAATAATATCAAATTTTCCCATGCAGAATTACTAAATGGTATAAAAGTAACAACAGTAAGAAATATTGGAGAAGAATATTATTGAATTGTTGTCTCCACGTTATTATATTGAGACCCTATTTATAAACACTATATTAGACTCCTTTTCCAACTAGGATACTATAATACAATCCTTTTTCAAGTAGAATTTTATATATGAATTATTCTTATTCCTATTCCTATTCCAAGCAGGATTGTAGATATTATACTTGTTCCTATTTCTATTCTAATAACTAACAACACAATGTTGTTAATCTTTAGAAAAACTTAATGGTATGCTAGAGCCATCAATATAAAAGAAGATGAATTTCTAAAGGTGGAGGTTCTTAGGATTTTGATGTTCCAAGCAATGTTCAAAGGAAAGTAAAAAAAATTAGACCCGAAAGATGATGGCATTTTGGACATATAGTAAGATTGGTGTTTGAAGAAAAGACAAGCTAACATAGGTCCCCAGCTATTTTAGATTTCTGTAACCACAAGAAAGCTTTTCGCCTAGTTTCACTAGATGGAGATAAAACAAGAGCAGGAGTCATATAGGAGACACTGTAACACCCTTAAATATTCTGATGTCCCATTTAATGTGAGGAACCTTTCAAGAACTTATCCAAAACAAAATCAGTGCACTGTGATCAAAGAACAATTTTGACTTCCAGAAATCAGACCGAAGTGTTACCTGAAAATAAAAACAATCTAAATGTATGTTTCTGAAAAAACTCTCACGTGTCCAGAAACTCCTCATCAAAAAATAATCCAAACATTACTTTTTCCCAAATTTATTTTTTAGAACTCCTACAAAATATTATTATTCTGGTAACAAACCAAAAATACATCCAAGCCTACTTAAGATTCCCACTGAACCCTTCGGGGTGGCCCAATGGTTTGGGCTTAGGACTTCCACGTTGGAGGTCTCAAGTTCGAAACCCCTTGCCAACAAAAGTGAGAGGCTTGCCTCTTGAGTCGAGCTCGCCACACCGGGCTCACCTAGTGCGGATTACCTCTCTCCTACGTGATTTGCGAGCTATTGCATAGGAGCAAAGGTTTTACCCTATGTGCACCCAAAGGATAGCGGCTGCAGGTTTCCTTGTCATAAAAATGGAAGTCTCAGGTTCGAAATCCCTTGCCATCAAAAGTAAGAGGCTTGCCTCCTGAGCGAAGCTTGCCGCACCAGGCTCACCTAATGCGGATTACCTTCCTACGTGGTTTGCGAGCTATTGCATAAGAACGAGGATTTTACCCTATGCGCGCCCAAAAGATAGCAACTGTAGGTTTCCTTGTCATAAAAAAAAACAAAAAATTCCCATGGTACACAATCAATTCCCCACAACTACCCCACCCCCCAAAAAAGAAAAAAGAAAGTAATAGAAGTATACCTAATTCAGCAGCCTTCATTGCAGCATTTTTTGCAGCATCTATATCAGAGTCTTTCACGCCCTGCTCCAAAGATAATTCACTGTTTGGATCTTGACCTTGCTTTGAATTCAAAGAGAGTTTTCCATCAGCTGCACTTACTGGATTCAAGCCTGAATAATAAAGAGAGTGGACTTACAAACATAATAATAGTAGTCCAGGAAGATGAACAAGTTGATTAATACCATCTTTTCCCTGAACAGAACTCTGAACCATGCCTGAGAATTTAGACTTCTTAGATGGAGACTCTCGCCCTTTACCTGAAGCGACATTTCTATCTTCAAATATCTTCTCTCTGTCCATGCAGTTCTTCCTTTCCTCTTTGGTGTATTTTTCACTATCCAACTCCATAGCATCAAACTGAGGATCTTTTCTTGAATTAGACTCGTTTCTGTTGCTTCTAGACTCCTCATAAGTAGGTGAACGATCACTCTTGTGATCACTCCTACGGTTCCCTTTCTCATCTCGGCTGTCTCTATACTCCTTATACCTATCAGTCTCCCTGGGTCTATTATTGTCAATGCTAGAGCTACTATAGCGCTTACCTGATCCTACTCTATCAAATGATAAATCTTTATCTTTGAATGATGAAGTTTCTCTCTCCCGATTCTTGCTTCTATGCCCTAAATCGGCATACCGATCTCGGTAGTGTTTGTCAGTGTCCCGTGGGGAGTGTCTTGATCTATGATCATTATCACGCCTGGAGTTATTACCATAATTGTCCATTTTTGAATCACGATGGGAATGAGAGCTTAGCTTTGAATATCCTCTATCATCATCATCAGTATGCCTGTCATGTCTGGGATAATCATCGTGCCTATGGTAATTGCGGGAACTCCTAGAAGATTGTCGATCAGACTGCCTTTGAGATTCACCACTTCGACCTTGTCGGTTTCTACTAGAACCCCTATCCATATAATCATCCTTGTGTCGCCAATCATCCTTCCTTGATGGGATAGGACTAGAGCTCCTCTTGCGGGCAGGACTTCCTGCATTCACCAAAGATGGGATAGATAAGAAGCAAACATTACATTGTCAAGCTTTGCCAAGATCTTTCTCATCAGCACAAAGCTCTATCGAGATCTTTAAATAGGTGATAATCATATTCACAAGACAGATTCAAAATGATGCCTAGATTGTGGCTATGACGCACTAAATGATAGCCTCATTACAGGGTTTAAATTATTAGTTTAGAACTGGAGAAGCAAAATACTTAAGGGTGTGCTGGTATGACATAAATATTTTGCACAAAAGATATAGTCCTAGATAAATGTTTTTACCTACAATAAATATTTCGTGGATCCACTTCCTGATGGTTGAACATCAGATAAGTCACCACCACACTAGTACAAGTATGAATAGGGGCCACTAAATAGTAGGAGTGTTGTATAGTAAGAATAAAGGTACTGGTAAAGGAAATGACTTGCACCCAAAAGGACACATCAATTGCTCCCACTCATGGAGAACATATCCTATGATTCAAGACATGCAACTCCGGAAATAATTTCATCAAGTAGAGTATTTTCAGAGGAAACATATTGTATTACATCAAAACCCCTTAAATCTCCTAAAATTATACTCGCTGCATACCATGGCTTATAATCTAAATTATATTATTATAAAGTAAAAATGCTGGTTGACAAAAATATTCTTTAAATATTGGTGTCAACTTTTATGCCCTTCAAAACTATTTATTCTAATTGAAAAATCTTAATCAAATCGGATATAACTATAACTTCTAAAACACCCTTTGCACAGAATTATAATACCAATCAAGTGTCTTACCAATTGCTGAAGTTGTTATGCCAATCCTATATAAATAAAAGAATATTTCAAACCACTTCCAACAACTATATAAAAGGTTATGGTGCCTATACGCTTGATAAAATCATAAAAGACCTAAATTTATAGTAAGACAACTAACAACCTGCTTCTCCTTTCCCGGGTAAGGTTAAATCTCTCTTACTATTTTTTGTCCAATGTGTTCCTTCTGTTCAGATTTTTGTTACTACTTTATATTCTACTCCACTATTTATGTTCGTTTTATTTGATTGTCATAACCATCATAATATCAATTACTTGGTTAATTTTTTCTAGGAGAATTGTCATGCTAGATTTTTCCATCTTACTTTGTCTTGCAACTCAAGTCCCCCAACTTGCTTTGTCTTAGCATAACAACAACCATATACCCAGTGGAATCTCACAAGTGGGGTCTGAAGAGGGTGGAATGTACGCACACCTTACCTCTACCTCATAAAAGTAGAGAGGTTGTTTCCTAAGAATCTCGTCTCAAAACCCTACAAGTAGAATAAACTAAATATGACAAAAAAGAAAGGAAAGGGAAGGGAACAGAAAGAGCGACTAATAACGAAAAGCACATGACAGTATGTAACTATGATAAAATTAACACATATACAACAGATAATGACAACACATGATGTAAAACACGACTACTCCTGCTACCTACTATACCCCAAGGCCAGACAACCACCTAAACCTACCAACTAATTAGCCTACTACCCTAATTCGCGATCTCCACTCTTTTCTATCTAAGGCCATGCCCTCGGTGAGATCAAGTTTTGCAATATCTTGTGTAATCACCTCCCCCCAATACTTCTTGCTTTGTCTTATCATATTTTAATTAATTCAATTATTTGTTATTTTGTTCAACAGTTATACAGTAGTATTAGGGGCAAGGCATATCTTTTTATCATATATCTTTAAATTTATGTATTTTATGGAATTATATTATTCGGTAATTTCCCCATCAATGATTTCAATAAAATATTTTCTACGGGTCACATTGTTGTTTATCTTTTAATGACATATCTTTTTCTCCTTTTACCCTTGGTTGAATTCTAATTTTATTTTTTGAGCTCCCAATTTGATTAATTAAAAGCACCGTCAAAAAATTCTCCCAATGAACAGTAACCACAACACTAATTTGGTCAGATCTATGAGAGTGTCTTAATTCTATTCAGACTCTTTTTACAATGCTAATTTATTTCCCCTAAAACGTCGTTCCTTTTTCTCTCTATAAACAGTTGCCCCCTCTCTCCCTCACCAATATTAGTGTGTGCCTTCTCTATTCCAAACGGACATTGAATTCTTTTTCCTCTTGGGCAGATAAGATTTCAAAACTTTTTATATATACTTTGTTTATTACTCCCTTTGTCCCATCCATTTCAACATCCTCATCTGCGCGACCAGCACCTTATGAACATGTGATTTTTGATTGGCCAACACTCTACCCCAACGTTTGATGTGAGGCTTGCCACTCAACCTATTCGGGAGAAGCTAGAGGTGGCCCTGTGACTGACGAGATGAGTGAAGGAGATTGCGATAGTTTAGACGTGTGCAGAGAAGAAGTACCGATGCTCCTATTAGGAGGTGCGAAAGGCTGGATTTAGGAGTTACATGGAGGAGTAGAGGTAGACCAAAGAAGTATTGGGAGGAGGTGATCAAACAAGATATGGCGAAACTTGATCTCATCGAGGACAAAACCTTAGATATAAAGAAGTGGAGCTCGCAAATTAGAGTAGCAGGCTAATAGGTTAGTAGGGTTAGGTTGATATCTGGCCTTGGGGTATAGTAGGATAGTAGGATTAGTCGTTTTGTTATATCTTGTGTTGTCATTATCTGTCTTATATATGTCAATTTTATCGTATTTACATACTATCATGTGTTTTTCGTTATTAGTCGTTCTTTCTATTTCCTTTTCTTTTCCTTTTCCTTTTTTCCACATCTAGTTTATTCTGCTTATGGGTTTTTGAGACGAGGGTTCCCAGGAAACAGTGTCTCTATCTTTGTGAGGTAGTGGTAAGGTCTACGTATATTCTATCCTCCCCAGACCCCACTTATGGGATTCCACTTGGTATGTTGTTGTTGTTCAGATTCGATAATTAATTCTCCGACCATGTTTACCATCCCCTCCTACGCATGAGCTATCTTATTCAAGTTTTGCGTGTCCGTTCTTTCTATATTTTGATCACATCGTAGCTTTGGAAGTTGTGGAAAATTACCACTACTAAGGGGTATTTGGCTTTTATAAGTTACATCATTCAAAATGATTTGACTTGAAAAATCTAGCCCATTATTAAGAAAGAGTTTCCTTTTTCTATTGGGCTGCTGATGGCCCAAAGTTGTTCCCTCAATAAATGAGATGTGTCCTCACATGTACAACCCCCCCCCCCCTCCTCTTCCTTTAACGGTTGTACCCACTTGTTCCACTAATGGAAAATCCCTAAATTGGTGGGATTTTACTTTTCCACAGACTTTACTACTAACTTCACCATAGCCTTTACCACCTTCTGACTGCAGTGTAAAGGCATTGACTAGGTACTTCTGTGCTCTATCTTCTCTGGCAGCTCTATTTTCAATTCAAGAAGATTTTGGCTATACCTCTACTCTAACTTGGCACTCAACCATATCAAAAAGTGGAAAACTACTCCATTTTTGGAAATTGGAACTTCTCTGGAAATGTTTCTTCCGTCATCTGCACCCAGGATTCTTGTCCACTTCATGTGATTTCTTAAATCTATTTCCTCCTCTATGGCCACCCAACCTCCGCATAGATTTATTATTTCTTGAAATACTCCTCTAACCAGAGATGAAGAGGGATTTTGCAATTTTGATCCACATTTCCAGCTTCACAGTATTATTGGGGAGACGAGCCACCATCAAATTACACCATTCCATATTGAATCTATGATTCTGCCAGTTCCATTGCCCTTGGAGGGTTTGTTCAGCCATGTTTATGCTACGAAACTCGAACAGAAACATATCTCCATACATTCCATACATGTTAACTCCAAAATGCCTTCTTCCGGAGTGTTGACAACCATCTTCTTATCTCAGACAAAGTTGACTTTTCCTTCATTGTCCTTCCAAATGACCTACTAGACATCTTTCCAGAAGCCCATTCTCTTGATCTTCTGCATGTGTGAGGACTTGAATAATGCTAGCATTGTTCGTAATCTCTACCTCCCTTGTAGTCTTTGATTACCATTCACTATCCTTAACTGCTTTTGCATAGGGTAGTTGGCTTTAGTTACTCTAGTCCTGACACCTCCATTCTTTTAGAGCATCTAATGAACCTTCAAATTTATGTAGTGTCATCCCGCATCCAAGGCTAATTCTGGGATGGCCAGTGAAGACATACCTCCGTTATTTATGGAGATTGTGAGAAATAGAGAAAAGAGTGAGAAAATTAAATTGAGATTTTTGTTTAGAGAGATACTTTAGATTGAATGCTTAATAAATGAGAATGGCCCTCCTATATATACAAGTCCTTAAGGGCCGTTTCTAGCCGTTTATGGCCGTTGCTACAGTGTCTGCTACAGTATGTTTAGTCCTCTCATGGAATACTGGGTTGGAAGTAATATGTAAGGCAGCCTTGTTGTCACATACAAGCTTCATAGGTGACATCTCACAGAACTTGAGTTCCTGCAAAAGTTGCTTGAGCCATATGAGTTCACAAGTTGCATTGGCCATGGCTCGATACTCTGCTTCTGCACTAGACCGAGCCACCACATTCTGTTTCTTACTCTTCCAAGAGATCATATTTCCTCCGATAAGAACACAATATCCAGAAGTAGACCTGCGATCAGAGGGAGATCCTGCCCAGTCTGCATCTGCATAACAATGAATATCTATGTGTCTTTATCCTTATATAACAATCCTTTACCTGGCGCTTTTTTGATATATCTTAAGATTCGGACAATAGCATCCCAGTGAGAATCACACGGAGAAAGATGATCATATTTCCCTTGTCCCTTGAACCACATTTTGACGGAGGCTGCCCATGGAAGATAATTGACAGATCCATTCAATTTGATAGTGGTGATAACAGGGGTCCCTATGTTAGATAGGGTGAATGGTTGGGATGATGATAAAGCACCGGGAGTAGAGGAATCATCGTCTATAGAAGACATATTGAAGGTTTCAAGTAAGAATTAGATATAAAGTGGAATTCTTATTGAGGAAACAAATACCAGAAATGAGAACAGTGTATCAAATAGATCAGTTCTGGAATTTCTGACGGCCGCAGTGATGCTTGATAGCGGCAGTATTGTTGAAACTAGGTGGGCAAGTCGGTCTCAAGGAAAGCAATCCAATGACGCCGGAGGTGGTGAACACCGTGATAGGGTTAGTTTTGACAAATGATAACCCGTTGGTGGTCAACCAGTGGCGGTAGTGGAGGATATCTGACCGAAAAAAGGAAGAAAATGAGTTTTGATACTGCTGGACAAGGATACTCAGCAGTAACTTATAATTTTCTCACTGGAAGCTCTGATACCATGTGAGAAATAGAGAAAAGACTGAGAAAATTAAATTGAGAGAAATTTTTGTTGTGTCTATTACATAACTACAAGATCCTATTTATAGGAAACTAACCTACACTATGTAGTACAAGTGAGTACAATGTAGTACAAGTGTACTACAACACTATTCTAACAATTGGGAAGAGCTAGCTGCTTGAACGTGCTGGCAAGTAACCTACATCTTCTTGTGAAGTAAGAAGATTAGCCACTGACTGCACTGAGGCTGAGAAATGTAACACTCCGATGGACGTGAAGTCTGAAGGACCTACCGATTGGGTATGAAACAGGTTAGTTTTGGAAGCTGAATGAGATAATAGTTGTAAGTTGATATTCTGTCTTTCTCATAGCAAGTCATATCTATTTCTTGCCTTTATAACTCTAGTTCACCGTATCAATTCTCTATACGAGCTCGAAGCCGCAAAGTGTCCCATGTATGTTATTCCTTTAGTATATGCACATGAAAGAACACAATGTGTAATGTTTAATTTCAGAGTTAACAGCACATCATGACGAGCTCTGTTATAGACTAAAGCCTGGTTTTTAAATAGCAGAGGGTAAACTTTGGGACTCATTATCCATTAAACTGTCCTCCAGCTAATTCTAGAGGGAGAGTTTTTTTGTTTTTTTTGTTATACTAACAAAATGCACATGTAAACATTTCTCTATTGATGCAAAAGAAAAACACATATGCATTTCTCTAGTTTAGAAACAATAATTACAACAGAAACATTAGCTAA
Source organism: Solanum sejunctum (assembly GCA_025642045.1). NCBI lineage: Eukaryota > Viridiplantae > Streptophyta > Magnoliopsida > Solanales > Solanaceae > Solanum > Solanum sejunctum. The sequence goes on along the minus strand of JAOTQJ010000099.1, from coordinate 260,968 downwards.
AATTGTGTATGTTGGCATGTTGCAAGGCAATAATGCATGAAGTATACACAAAGACCAGAAGGGAGTTGTGGTATTTTACGTCATCTCTCTTCTTTGCTTTGGTCTTTTCCTTGCCCCAATTCTTCTCTTAGCCTCAATTTTCAAAAGGATCCTGTTGATTTGTTGGTTGACACTTCTCATAAACCATGTTGGTCTCCCTGTTAAGAAAATGACATATCCCATAAACATCCCAAACACTGCTCCGCAACCACATCCTATTATTGCAGCTCTCCAATCCATAAAACCTGAATCTTCTTCATCTTTTTCAATATCAGGTGCAGTAGAACGCGGAAACTCTCTGCAGTTTCTTGATAAGGGAAATCCACATAATCCAGGATTTCCTGAATATGAATCATGTTCAAATGTATCAAGCTGTGGACCTCTAGGTATGCGTCCCATCAGGTGGTTCTGTGAGAGATTCATGACAGCAAGAGATTTCAGGGAAGCAACTTCTTGAGGTATGTTCCCAGAAAGTTGGTTCCATGAAAGGTGTAACGATTCAAGAACAGATAAATTTCCAAAAGACTGAGGAATAGGTCCCATAAGGCTGTTATGGGATAAATTCAACCCGCGAAGTGAACAAAGATTGCCAATCAATTTTGGTACATCACCTTGAAATTTGTTATTTGAGAAATCAATGGTTGTGAAGATAGAAAGAATCCTCACAAGTTCAACCTGTTGCCCTTTTATAGCTAATGTCAAGGAATCATGGTATCGAATTTCTTCAATATACGTTAAAGGAGTTCCCGTTCGATCTTCTATTATCATGGATTTCAAGTTGTTGAAGAAACTTTCTGACAGGTTTCCGGTGAAGTCATTATAAGAAAGATCAAGGATTTTCAGCTTTGAGAATAAGACTTGGTTTCTTGAAGTGGTAATCAGGCCATGCAACCGATTGGATCTCAATCTGAGAACCTGCAGCCTAGGAAGTGATCCAACCATATGGGAAATGTATCATTCAACAAGTTTTCTCCGAGATCAACTACTTCTAGTGCTATGCAATTGGCAAGCTTTCTTGATAACGTCCCTTCTAGTTTATTTTTCCGCAAATTGAGACTTATTAGACTGCTTCCCCTACCAAAATTATTGGTAATTGTCCCACTAAAATGATTGTCGTGCAGGTCCAACACTGAGAGACTTGTGCTCATGTTGAACACACATTTTGGAATTACTCCACTCAGGCTGTTATTGGACAAATCAAGAATCACAAGGGAATTCATTTTGCATAATGGTGAATCAGGTAACTTCCCACTGAAGTTATTGTTTGAGGCTATGAAGAGGAATAGTAAGGGAGGTGGATCAGGTAATTGTCCTTGAATCAAGTTAGATCCAATATCAAGATAATAAAGACCCTCAAAGTGATGAAGCGGGTCAATAGCCATTAGAAAGTTGCTGGAAAGGTTCAACCAAGACACGGATACTTGCCAATTAGACCACGCCCAATCAGGAATTTTTCCATATATGTTGTTGTTGGAAAGATCTCAATTACCAATGTATTTTGCAGCTCGTAGGAAATTTAACTCCCTTATTTTGCAAGAAGATGCATACAAACTTCCAAGAGAACTAGGCAAGGTAGCATCTTTTTGACTGGAAAATACAGACAGATTGTTAAAAGAAAGGCCAAGACGTCTAAGTTGTTTGCAGTTTGAAAACAACCCAACATCTAGACCGCCAGAAAGATTGTTTGTAGATAGATCAAGTGTTGTCAAGTTCACTAGTTTAGAAAATGATGTTGGAATAGGTCCATTCAGCTTATTTTCACCGACATCAACAACTTCTAGCAAGTTGTATCTAACTTCCTTAAGTTGACCAGTAAGTTGATTGCCTCTCAAAACTAAGTATCTCAAGGAAGGAAGACTAAATATCCAAGAAGGTATTTCTCCGCTAAGTGAGTTATCTGGTAGGAAGAGCAAGACGAGGTTTGGAAATCCAGTGGTGATGTTTGAAGGAATAGGACCAGTTATAGAACAATTTGAGAGTTCCAAACTCTCAAGCTTTGTTAGATTTGTAACTGAGGATGGAAAAAGGCCCGTAAAGAGGTTATATGAAAGGGATAACGATTTGAGCTTTGTGAATTTATGGAAAATATTTGGAATGTTGCCTGTAAGGTTGTTATATGAGATATCAAACTCAACAAGTTGCACCAGACTTGAGATTGTTGATGGAAGTGGACCACCGAAGTTGTTGAATAAGAGTCGAAACTAATGAGCTCAGTGAGATCACCAATAGCTGGAGGAATGTTACCAGAGAAGTAGCAGCTTGATAGATCTAATACCCTTAAAGAGTTGAGATGACCAATAGAATCTGGTATATTCCCCGAGAAGCCTGACGAAGAAAGATCTAATTCCCTTAAAGAGCTGCTACTGTTCCATTGAGTTTTTGGCAAATGCCCAGTGAGATACAAGTTGCTCCCTAAGTTAAGTATTTGCAATCTTGGTAAATGGAAAATGTCATCAGGGATTTTCCCTGACAATTCCGTTCCGATAAGATTCAGAATTTGTAAAGAAGAGGACAAGTTTGATGGAAGTGATGAAGATATGTATGCTGAGGTGAGGTAAAGCTCTCTTAATTGAGTTAAGTTTTGAAGGAGCATTTCGAAAGTTTGAGGTGCAAATCTCAACTCCTCAAGACCTGAAGAAAGATCAAGTGAAATCAACTTGGATAGATATGAGAGTTGTAAAGGTAATCTGCCTGAAAAACCAGAATGAGATAGATTGAGATGTGTTAAACTCGGAAACCAGCCAAATTTCCTTGAAATTTGGGAAGGGGAGAAATCATTGTAAGGTAAATTAAGGCTCTGAAGATGAGTAAGTTGGAAGAGGGTACTGTTGGAGTCACTTGTTCCATGAAGTTGGCTGCAGCTAAGATCAAGACGAGTTATTCGACCTGTAACTCTGTCACATGTTACTCCATCCCAAGTACAACAATCAGTGCTTCTATTCCAAGAAAGTGTCTTTGGATAGGGAAAGTAACCATTGGATTCACAATCAGCAGAGGCAGAGTCATGTATGGAGAATTTAAGCTTCAATGTTTGCAAAACCAAACTCTCGTCTTGTCGGCATAGATGACTTGAAAAGATAACAAGTGGATATTGTAACACAAAAAGTAGAAGAAATAGGCAGCCCATAATTTGAAACCACAAAAAGTACTCTGGAGGAATGAAGGAACAATTCACAAGATTTTATACTTGAGGAATGCAATATCTCTGTCTCCTAGAATTTGTGTGTATATCTTAAATGTCAACTCTATTGGTTGTGTGTGTATATCTTAATGTCAACTCTATTGGTTGTGTGTGACTGATGATTTGATCAAGCTAGGAGTATCTTTGACATTCATATTGGATAAATTCAGATAATTGGGACGGTATATATAAATGATGACCAAACACCTGTCCTCGCTGTGATCTGATCTAGTGGTCGATGAAGTGCATGAGAGATCAAGATTCAAATCCCGGCTGACTCATTGACTCCTTCTAGAACAAGTAATTAAGTAGTTAAAGCTCCATACAGGTTTGTCTATATAGAGTATATTACTATATCATATCATAAATGTGAAGCCATATCCACCTTCTCCAAGTTTATTTGCAGATGAAAAATTGTTTGCAGCTTCCTTCATCTCATCAAAACTAAAAACTTGTAAATTGCCATTATCTCCACTTTTTCTTGCTTTATTTTTGCTTTCCATTTGGTTCCACTCTAACTCTAATATAAAAAAAAAATATATCAATGGTTAGAATTGAAATAATTAAGTGTCATACAAAAGTTAGTAAAGTAAATTTCTACGGACTATGCGTAAGAAGACAAATAAAAAATATATCAAATGAGACATAATAACTTATGGTGGTTCGGTCAATCGATTTACATCTACGTGAAGAAGAGATACGCAATCCATTATATGATATGAATGCAAAATATCAAAATAAATAACCTCATAAATTTACTCGGAATAACATAGGTTCACACAAGTATTTGACTTTTTAATAATAAACACGTTTGTCTCATCTTTTCTCCCCCTTACAAATTATGCGTAACAAGACAAATAAGAAATATATCAAAAGAGACATAACAACTTAACGTGATTCGGTCAACAATCAACATCTATATGATGAAGAGAGAAGCAATCCACTATATGAAACGAATACAAAATATCAAAATAAATAACCTCATAAATTTACTCGGAATAACACCAGGTTCACACAAGTATTTGACTTTTTAATAATAAACACTTTTGTCTCATCTTTTCTCCCCCTTACAAAAACTCTTAAAGCCCCTACTAACCCCCTAGGTATATATTGTAAATGCGACATAGACAGAAGGAATAAGTCTATATTTATAGAGTTATAAGTTTTTTACTAAAAAAATGAACTCGTCAAATATGAAGACTTTGTATTTTTCTTTTGAAAAATTAAAATTCAATTATAATAAAAAAAAACTCCGGACAAATATCCAATAACAATATCACTCTTTACTTCAACTAATAATTCTAAAAAATTTTAAAATATGCTAAAAATAATATGTTTGAGTTTTTAGCAGTAATATTTTCACATAAAAAAATATTTTCAACACTATCTATTAATATTGCACCAGTTGGAATCAAAATTATAACTGTTTTTTCTTCTTGTTCGCGATTCCTCCTTGTGTCACTCCATTAGCTTCTAAATTAAAGAAAATAAAAAATAATTAAGTCATTTGTGAAGTAGCAGTTAGTCAATACAATTTTCGACACTCCTCATGGGTCATCTGAAAACAGTCGCTTTATGTTTTTAAACATAGGGGTTAGGCTGCGTACACCCGACCCCCCTCATCCTGCAATGAGCGGGAGCCTTTTGAGACACTGGGATATATTGATGATGAGACATAATACGTAGATAGATATTTAATTCGAACTCAACTGACCAGTAAATATTGTATATTTAGAATATATTATTAGAGAAAATAGTAGTAGACATAATACAAAGATAGGCATTTCCACAGTTATTCCACCGAACCATCTCGTTGAAAAATAGATTATTATTAAAATAGTGAGAAACTTTTTAATTTTTATGTATGAAAACATTATTATTTTTTTCCTTCATCAATTTCAATGAAAATATCGGTAGAATAACAATTGTCCATTTTTAGGGGGAAAAATAGTATTTTTCAGTAGTGATACACCTTATTTTATCTCGATTGTGTCTTGTAGATTTTCGATGCTGACATGACGTATAGATTTTTAAAAGTGTTTAGAAAATTATTTATAAATTAAAATATTTAACTAACACGATAAAAATAAATTAAAATACCCAAATATACATTTTTAAAGTTAAATTTTTTTAAAAAATATAATTATTTTTTAAAAATAATAAAATGAATAGATTTTAATTTTATACCTTGTGCAGCGGCATCAGAAAGAGCAGAATTCCAAGCGGCATGAGAAAGAGCATAATAACCAAGCAGTCCTCTACTTTTAATATATGAAACTTTGGTCCTCACACTTTGAATATTATCATAACTGATCCAAGTACTTCCCGAATAACAATAATTGCCCACAATTCTATCATCATGTACAGTAGGATTTTATGGGCCAAGGAGCAGAAAACAGGTGATTTCGATAGTTTTCTTTGGGTGTTAGCCTCCGGATTCTGGCGCTGCAGTGGGCTTCGGTGCAACTTTCCCAAAAAATAATATGAGTGGGTCTGCAAAGAGCCCAATAAGCGACCCAGGTGGCCCGACGACGTTGAAGGAGGCCTTGTAGGTTTTTATAGGCCGATTAACAGGAAACAAACGATTTTGGCAGTGGGTGTTAGCCCACGGATTCTAGCGCTACAAGGGCTCCGACGCAATTTTTTTAAAAATAATACGAGTGGGTCGGCAATGAGCCCGGCAAGCGGCCCAGGTGGCCCGGTGGCGTTGGCGGAGGCCTGATAGGATTTTATGGGCCGATGAACAGGAAATAGGTGATTTCGATAGTTTTCTGTGGGCTAACACCCATGGATTCTTGCGCTGCACGAGATTTCAGTGCAAGATTCTCAAAAAATCATACGAGTGAGTCGATAACGAGCTCGGCAACCAGCCCAGGTGGCCTTTTAGGATTTTATGGGCTGATGAACAAGAAACAAGCGATTTCGGCAGTTCATCATGGGTGTTAGCCCACAGATTCTAGCGCTGCACAGGGTTCCGATGCAAGATTCCCAAAAAATCATACGAGTGGGTCAACAACGAGCCCAACAAGTGCCTAGGTGGCCTAGCAACGTTGGTAGTGCCCTGGTATGATTTTATGGGCCGATGAACAGGAAACAGGTGATTTTGATAGTTTTTTGTGGTTGTTAGCCCACGGATTATGGCGTTGCACGGGCATCGATGCAATTTCTGAAAAATTATACGAATTGGTTGAAAACGAGCCCGACAAGCGACCCAGGTGGCCCGATGGCATTGGCAGAGGCCTGGTAGGATTTAATGGGCCGATGAATAGGAAACAAGCAATTTTGGTAGTTTTTCATGGTTGTTATCCACGGATTTTGGCGCTGCACGGGGTTCCAATGTAAGATTCTCCAAAAATCATACGACTGGGTCAGCAATGAGCCCGGCAAGCGGCCCAGATGGCCAGCCAGGGTTGGCGGAGGCCTGGTAGGGTTTTACGAGCTGATGAACAGGAAACAGGCGATTTTGGCAGTTTTCTGTGGGTGTTAGCCCATAAATTCTAGCGCTACATGGGGTTCCATCGTAAGATTCCCGAAAAATCATATGAGTGGGTCATCAATGAGCTCGGCAAGTGGCCTAGGTGGCTCAGCAGCGTTGGCAGGGGCCTGGTATGATTTTATGGGCCAATGAACAAGAAACAAATGATTTCAACAATTTTCTATGGGTGTTAGCCCACGGATTCTGGTATTTCACGGGGTTTCGATGCAAGATTCCTAAAAAATCATATGAGTGGATCGGTAACGACCCCGGTAAGCGGTCCAAGTGGCTCGACGACGTTGGCGGAGGCCTGGTAGGATTTTATGGGCCGATGAACATGAAACAGATGATTTCAGCAGTTTTCTTTGGGTGTTAACCAACAGATTCTGGCGCTACAGTGGGCTCCAGTGCAACTTTCCCAAAAAATAATACAAGTGGATCCATAAAGAGTCCGACAAGTTGCCCAGGTGGCCCGATTGCGATGGAGGAGGCCTTGTAGGATTTTATGGGCCGATGAACAAGAAATAGACGATTTTGGCAGTTTTTCGTAGGTGTTAGCCCACAGATTCTGGCGCTGCACAGGGTTTCGGTACAAGATTCCCAGAAAATCACATGAGTGAGTCGGTAATGAGCCCGGCAAGCGGCCCAGGTTGCCTGGAGGCATTGGCGGAGGCTTGGTAGAATTTTATGGGCAGATGAACAGGAAACAAACGATTTCGGCAGTTTTTCGTGGGTGTTAGCCCACAGATTCTGGCGTTGCATGAGTTCCGACTCAATATTCTCGAAAAATCTTATGAGTGGGTCAGCACGAGCCCGACAAGTGGCCCAAGTGGTCGGGCGGCGTTGGCAGAGGCCTGGTAGGATTTTATGGGTAGATGAATCGGAAACAGACAATTTTAGCAGTTTTCTCTAGGTGTTAGCCCAAGGATTCTGGCGCTGCACGGGGTTCCGGCGTAAGATTCCCAAAAAATCTTATGAGTAGGTCGACAATGAGCCTGGCAAGCTGCCCAGGTAGCCCGGCGACGTTGGCAGAGGCGTGATACATTTTTATTGGCCGATGAACAGGAAATAGGAGATTTCAACAGAACACCCACGAATTCTGGCGCTGCACGGGATTTCGATGCATGATTCCCCAAAAATCATACTAGTGGGTCGGCAACTAGCACGGTAAGAGGCTCAGGTGGCCCGACGGCATTGGCGGAGGCTTGGTAGGATTTTATGGGCTGATGAACTGGAAAAAGGCAATTTCAGCAGTTTTTTGTGAGTGTTAGCCCATGGATTCTAGTGACGTATGGTGTTTTAACGAAAGATTCCTGAAAAATTATACGAGTGGGTTGATAACGAACCCGAGAAGCGGCCCAGGAGGCCCGACAACATTGGCAGAGGCCTGGTAGGATTTTTCAAAGTTTTTCGTGAGTATTAGCCCACGAATTTTGGTGCTGCACGGGGTTCCGGCGCATGATTCTCAAAAAATCATATGAGTGGGTCAACAGGAGCTCAGCAAGTGAACCAGGTAGCTCTCGGCATTGGTGGAGTCCTGATAGGGTTTTATGGGCCAATGAACAAGAACCAGGCGATTTCGACAATTTTCTTTCGGTGTTAGCCCACAGATTCTGACGTTGCACTGTGTTTCGGTGCAAGATTCCCAAAAAATTATACGAATGGATGACAACGAGCTTTGTAAGTCACCCATGTGGCTCGGCGACGTTGGTTGAGACCTAGTAGAGTTTTATGGGTCGATGTACAAAAAATAAGTGAATTCTGAAGAACACCCACGGATTCTGGCACTATACAGTTTTTCGACGCATGATTCCCCCCCAAAAAATACGAGTGGATCAGCAACGAGCCCCGCAAGCTGTCCAGGTGGCCCAGCGACATTGGTTAAGGCCTGGTAGAGTTTTATGGGTCGATGTACAAGAAATAAGCGAATTCGACAGTTTTTCATCAGTGTTAGCTCACGGATTATGGCGCTGCATGGGGTTACAGCGCAAGATTCTCAAAAAATCATACGAGTGGGTCAGCAATGAGCCCGGCAAATGGCCCAGGTGGCCCGGTGGCGTAGGCTGAGGTCTAGTAAGATTTTATGGGCCGATGAAGTGGAAACAGGAGATTTTGGCAGTTTTTCGTATGTGTTAGCCAATGGATTCTAGCGTTGCATGGGGATTCAATGTAAGATTCTCAAAAATTCATATAAGTGGGTCGGCAACGAGCCCAACAAGTGGCCTAGGTGGCTTGGCAATGTTGGCGGATGCCTTGTAGGATTTTATGGGATGACGAACAAGAAACAGGCGATTTCTACAGTTTTTCATGGGTATTAGCCCACAGATTCTGGGTGTGTACAGGGTTTCAGCGGTAGATTCCTGAAAAATCATACGAGTGGGTTGGCAGTGAGCCCGACAAGCGGTCCAGGTGGCCTGGTGGCGTTAGCAGAGGCCTGGTAGGATTTTATAGGTCGATGAATAGGAAACATGCAATTTTAGTAGTTTTCTATAGGTGTTAGCCCATGAATTCTTGCGCTGCAAGGGATTTCGGCGCAAGATTCTCGAAAAGTCATATGAACTCAGCAAATGGTCCAGGTGGCCAAGTAGCGTTGGCGGAGGCTTGATAGGATTTTATGGGCTGATGAATAGGAAACAGGCAATTTTGGCAATTTTTTGTAGGTATTAGCCCACGGATTCTAGCGCTGCACGGGGTTCCGATGCAAGATTCTCGAAAAATCTTACGAGTGGGTCGGCATGAGCCCATCAAAAGGACTAGATAGATCGATGGCGATGGGGGATGCCTCGTAGGATTTTATGGCCCAAGGAACAGGAAAAAAGCAATTTCGACAATTTTGTGGGTGTTAGCCGACGAATTCTGGCGCTGCAAGGGGCTTCGCTACAACTTTTTTAGAAAATCATACGAGTGCGTCCGCAATGAGCTCAACAAGTGTCCCAAATGACCCAGTGGCGGCGGGGGACACCTAGTAGGATTTTTATGGGCCAGAGAACAAGAAACAAGTAATTTTGACAGTTTTCTGTGGGTGTTAGCCCATGAATTCTGGCGCTGCAAAAAGCTCTGGTGTAACTTTCTCAAAATATAATACGTGTGGGTCCACAACGATCTCGACAAGAGGTCCAGGTGGCTCGGCTGCGACGGTGGACGCTGGTTGGATTTTATGGCCCAAGGACAGGAAACAAGCGATTTCGGTAACTTTTTATGGGTGTTAGCCCACGTATTCTAGCGCAGCAGGGGTTCCACGTCGTAACTTTCTTGAAAAATCATACGAGTGGGTTTGCAATGAGCCCGACCAGAGGCCCAAGCTGTCCAGCGGCGGTGGCGGACACCTGGTAGGATTTCATGGGACAAGAAACAAAAAACAGGCAATTTTGGCAGTATTTGTGCGCGTTAGCTGACGGATTCTAGCGCTGTAGGGGCAATGGCGCAACTTTCCTGAAAAATCTGGGTGGAGGCTTGAGTCCTCATGTTTGTTCTTGATATTGTTGTCGGATTTTGTACTTTTTTTTATGTTGTCACGTTTACTACTTGCTTGTTGCTTGCCACCTGTTAAGTGTTATAGTTGATTTTCTAATATTTCTTATGCATATTACTTTCTATTTGGAGTCGGCCGATGATACATACTTAGTACATATGGTTCGTATGGACTCCTACTTGTATTTTTCTTTGTCTTGCTTTTGTGGAGTGTAGCGAGTGTTCCATTGACTTCGACTCGCCCTCAACTCTTGTTAGTCGTTAGCATATAGATTTCAGTGTGAGCTATCTAGCTTGTATCGAATTCTATCAGCTGAAACAGACATGTCAATCGACAGCTACCTGTTAAAGCAAGCAACTGAAGGAGACAAGTCATCCGACAGTAGTTTGCTCTTAGCCTCTTACGTATAATAGAAATTTTTTGTGATTTTGATACTACCGTCATTACAATAAAACACTTGTATCTCTCTTTTTTCACTTTTTTACATTATTAGTTTTGTCATTTGCTTTTTATTTTCATCCACAACAGTCTAGCAATTGTTTTGATGTTCTCTCAAATGTAAGTGTGTCCTAACGATTTCTTTTAATATTTTAAAATTTTAAATATTTTTATTTAAATTAAATAATTAATCTATATTGAAATTGAAATATAGAATAATTTCAAATTAAATTATATTAGAAATAAAAATATTATTATAGTAGGCTTTTTATAATGTTAACAATTTTAAGGATACTTAAATCATTTTCATAAGGAAAAGTGTTATTTTATACCAAACATGTCAATAACTGTTTTTTAGTTAAAGCATTTTTATCTAAATATGTAACAACTTAGTTTTAATGAAAATTTCTGCACTTTAAAAAGTGCTTTTGAAATACTTTTAAAAAGTTACCAATCCCGATATGCTTTTAGAGTTCCATATACCCATAGATTAAGTTGCTCGGACTTTTCAAAATCAATTAATTAGACTTCACAAAACTTATGCAATCAAATGGAGGTTGACAACACAACCACCTTAAATCTTTAACTTTGACAACTTGTAGTAATATTTAACTTTCTTCAATTCATATTATTCTAATTTTTTGCATAATGTTTACGATTACGTAAATTGATTAAACAATCTCAATCAATTCCTCTTCTTATAAAAGATTATTCATACAAGAACTTGCCTATCTTCATTCATTAGAAGCTAGACAGGTAAGAATATTTCTTACCTATCTCAATCAACCTTTTTCATATTGAATCTCTATTAGTGACTAGGGGAAATATGAGATGATTTGATAACGACAAAGATATTGATGAACCAAAAAGTTAACGAAGGATAAACTTAAACTATTTTAAGTAGTATACGATTAATAAATAGTAGTGCGTTATCTTGCTATCTGCCTATGCTAGTTACTAATCATAATATTGCACATGTAGTTTCTTCTCCTTAGATTTCTGTTACTATATAATGTTTGATGTACTACAATTATGGATTATTTTGTTATAGTTATTGTTCAAAATGATTTGTTATCCTTTCACTTCCAATTATCCTCTTTACGGACTGTTTTGGACTATTCTTCTTGGCCAAGGGTTTATCGGAAATCACCTCTCTACTTCTGATAGAACAGTAAGGTCTATGTATATTTTATCCTCCCCTATCCTAACTTTACAGAACTACACTAAATGTTGTTTTTCCAAGACATTATTTAGATTTGTCACAATATCTAAGTAATCTAAACTTTATCACAACATCAAAGTAATATGAACTTCATCACAACATCAAAGTAATATGAATCTTATCACAGCATCAAAGTAATCTGCAAAATGCCATGAAAACAAAAATGACAAGAATAATAAAGCTTTGATCTTGGAGAAATCGTCGTGAAGGAAAACGATCTAAGAGCAGCAAGCAATTTGCAGTAGAAATGGTACTGTCAATAACATCATTTCCAGAAGAAAATAACAAAATAGAAGGCGGGATAGAGGCCTGCTGACTACTACTACATATAGACAATATATAAATCCTAAAGGGGAGAAAATTAGTATTGCTTCAACCTTAGCTAAGATCCTCTTCTTGCTGACAGCTACAGAAAACTTCATAGTCATGATCCAAAAGGACTATTATCAAATCCATATGTTCCTTCATCTAACATGCCTCCATCTTGCTCCTGCATTACATAAAGCAAAACTACTTATAATACACACTAGCGCTTACCGTTATGTCATCTGCAGTGTGAAGAGCACAAAAGTTTCAAAAAGGTTCCCCTTTCGCTTTCTTGGTGATGTAGGTAATGAAAAAAGAAAGTCAAACAAGAACTTCTTGAATTTGATGCCTAGCGACCACCTGATAACTCAAGTAGTGGTGATTGGACTGATGTGGTACCTCGAAAACTGGGATCTGGTGGTATACAAATAAGAGTCATGGCATTCAATCGCAAAGGAAAAAATCCTTCTTAATGCACAAGCACTCTCTTGCCGTTATATCATGCAGTGTGAAGAGCACAAAAGTTACAAGAATTTCCCTTTCTTTTTCTTGGTTATGTTTGAAATGAAATAAAAGCGAGCATCTTTGCACAGATTGACTGAGATTTCCTAAATCCCATTTGTCGTAGCAAATGGAACAAAGTGCGGAAACTTTATGGAGGTAGATCAAACAAGAACTTCGTAAGTGAAATCCTGACAGTAATAACTTTTGGGGTTCGGATGCTAAGTGACTCCTGATAAGGAAGATGCAGTATCTCCGAAAATACAAGAGTGAGTTTTGGCATTCGATCTCAGACTGCAAGAAATGCACATATTGGGGGGCACTAGCACGAGCAAGAGCAAAAATAGTTGAAAAGTCTACTGCTGTTGAAATAATAGAGCTATTCAACTTAAAAAGAGATGAAATAGACAATGAACTCAGAAGTAGAACACAATAGACATTGACTACAGTTCATATAGGTGCACAGGTCGATATAAGTATGCATCTTATTGACATTAGATTTAGTGCCAGATGAAATGATGAATACCCAAGGGGGAAACAGTGTTTAATCCCGAGAAGCTGTAGGAAAGAGATAGTCAACAGAGCCATTTGATTCAGACCCACTTTTGTGGCATTGGTTGTTATTGTTGGTGAAGCAAAAATATGTCATGAGACCCTCTGCAGATTTTTCTTTTTTCATGAGTTGGATGAAAATTCTTAGATCTACTTCTTAGATGAACGTGTGTTTGTATATCGCAATCCAGCTGTAGATTTAACTACTGACAGAGAAGTCTGGTTCATCTCCTGTTCATCTCCTGTTTATGCTGAAAAACAATATTAAGACATTTCAAAATTAGAGAAGGTAAGCATACCCGTTTCATTGCAGTCACTAGATCATCCAGAGAGTCATAGCCTTGTGGACTAAAACCAACTTGTTGCTTTGTTGGATCTAAGAGGAAGTCTTCATTTGTCCTTGTACTTGAATCCAGGGTCAACTTTTCATGCTCAGTGTGCTGCATGAGTGTTGACGAACCTCCACTCGATCTACCAATCAATGACATGTCCATCCTTCTGCCGAAGTTCTCACTGCTTTGGTTCATACTGTGGCTTAAAGAAGCCATGCTACCATCATTGGGAACCTGAGAACTTAAGTTACTGGCGAAAGTATTATTTGAGTTGTGGGAATAATGCTGTTTATTATCGGCCCATACTTGAGACGATGTTTGATTCATTCTCTGAACAGCATCAGTCATACTTTGACGGTATTGGATTTCTCCCCTTGAATCTCCAAAAGGAGGAGAAACTGAGGTGGTGGAAGTAAAATCAAGAGGGCTGTTCGGTAAATGAGTTGCAGTTTCTCCCGCACTATTTTGAGGCAAATGGCTGTTAATGAAGGATCCAGTCAATGGGAAAGAACTTGACTGGAACTTCGATAACTGAACGGTATTTTGCCAGTTCCCATTACATTTACCATGTTCCATAAAGTTGGAAGATCCATCAACACTGGTATTGAACGAGTCTGAGCTAAACGTAGTCATGTTTGGAGAGTGCTGGTTTCCAAATCCCCCCCCAGTCAGTGGCTGCTGGGAATTCCCTTGAAGCAACATCAGATTATTTGGAACATGGGATAAGGAGTTACTCGAGCAACTGAGCACATCAGCTGTAAGCAGTCTCGACTCGTCCAAAGAAATATGCACTGAGGGTTTACTCAGCTGCAATTGATCAAGCTCCAATGATGCAGGAATGCCTTGAAATAAACCAGTATTCTGGCTAGCAGGCGGAATGTTTGGATTCAGTTTTGCGAAAACACCAAGGGGATTGCTCAAATTTTGGCCATGACTAGGTTGGAGTAGCTGAGATCCCGCCAGGTTGCAAACGCTTTGACCAGCAGCACTATTTAGTCGGCCAAGCATGCCCCCTGAACTGTATGATGACAACGCGGCATGAGTATACCGTCCTGATCCACCCAAAGTTCGAAAATCTCCAAGCCCATCCAGTGAGCCCATTCGCACATAGTCCCTTCCTCCTAATGCAGCAACCATGTTGACTTGTTGGTTTTGAACATTGACCCTTTTCAGGTAGAGCCTATACTTCTGCAGCACAGACAAGAAAGCCAGATTAAAAAAATCTGAAACTGTAATTTGTCATTAACAAGAAAGAGGGTCGGATGTAAGCAGACCTTACCCCTAACTTCGTGAGCTAGAGAGGCTGTTTCCGATAGACCCTTGGCTCATAAGAAAGGAATACAATGGAGTATTGTAAGAAAATATACAAAAAAAATTGCAAGATACAAAACAATGCAGCATCCATTAGCAATATACATCCGAGAATAAGTGACTACACGATAACTGAATACTACTAAAAGGAAAAGAGAAGAGGAGGAGCCCCCCCCCCCCCCCCCCCCCCCCCCCCC
>JAOTQJ010000099.1:232644-245842 GCA_025642045.1 Solanum sejunctum | reverse complement strand
GAAGAGGAGGAGCCCCCCCCCCTCCCCAGCCCCCACCTCCTCAGCTACCTACTAACCTTCTACAGTGTCCTGTCTAATCACCTCCCCCTCAGTTCTTCAGCCTACCTCTATCTCTCCTAACCCCTGCTACAACCAACATCTTGCACCTCCTTTTTGGCACATCCTTGCACCCACTCTTCACATGCCCTTAAATTACTCAACTAAGAGAACAGAGATCCATTTAATCAGGATAATTTTACCACACAGCTGTTTTAGACTCAGACACTACTGCAATACAACTTTCAATTTCTATGAAATATCCGGAGATATTGAGTACGATTTGCAGCCATTTGCTAATTAACATTCATGATACATAGCAAGGTTATTTCAGATTTTTATCTCTTAGCCACATGAAGCATAATCCGAGGCGAGAGAAAAATCCGATACTCTCGCATATGATTCAACAATGGGGACATTTGAGGGCTAGCGCTTCAAACATATTGACGTTGTTCACCTCCACACTATCCAAGCCATGTCTAGTAAAAATCCCTAATTGTGTCCAATGACTTAAAGAGAGAATCAAAGAGAAGAAATGAAATAACGAAGAAGGAGCTAAGACTAGTGCCTGGAGATGGCTTGCCACATTTTCCCTTGTAAGCCCGTTAACATTCATCAGGTCAAGAATCCTCTTGGGGACAGCCTCTGCATCAGAAATATCCATTTAATACGGAAATGTTCATTAACAAGCATAGATAGAGAAGAACTTAATAATGCTAAAGCACTCACTTTCTATGCCCAACTGACCAACAGCTGCCACAAACTTTCTGTGAAGCTCTAGAGACCAGACGACACGAGCTTTCTTCTGAGTTGTTGGATCTTCATTATCATTTCCGTTTTCTTCATTCTCGTCTTCTTCATCCTTCCTTTTCTTGTTACATTTCCCATTTTCATCTGCATTACTTGTTGGTGATTGCCCTCGACCACTCTCTCCACTTCCCTGACAAGATTTGTCCTGATCCTTAGACTTGCCTTGGCTCATAGGCTCAACTTTCTTTCTTCTAATCACATGTTGCCATATATTCCTCAACTCCTCAATCCGAACAGGTTTCACCAGATAGTCACAAGCACCATGACTGATTCCCTTCATTACAAGTTTGGTATCGCTGTTTCCAGACAACACTGGACCAAAAAAAAGGTTCAAACATCAACTAAGCAAAAAAACTAGTACTTAATCCAATCATTACCCTTAAGATCCTCAATTACAAGTGTAACAAAACGCAATTAGTTACTCGGAGCTAATATAGAATCATAAGGGAGAAAAAAAAATTCTTTTTTTCCGGTTTAAACATATGGTATCCAAAATCTATTGGTCCGAGGTCCGACTAATCCATATTTGCTCCATGTAAGCTCATCAAAAGGGTGAGTTCTAACTATCAGGAATTTCTCCAATCCCTTGGTTCGAACCCGAGACTTCTGGTCAAAAGATGGAGGGATCCAATTCATCCAACAATATCCACTCATGCTAAAGGGACCAAAAAGTTGAAAATGAAAGAAAAATGATAGATCTATTTAAATAAGATAAATGAAGATATTCTACTTACTTATGACTGGAAGATCCATTTCAAGACCAACAAGTTCAAGAAGTTTAAAGCCATCCATATCAGGCATGTGAACATCACTGATTACCAAATCAAATCTATCTCTATTCTCCCTCAACATCTTCAATGCCATCCTTGCCTGACTTGTTGTAGTTACTGTGCAAAAACAAAAGATCTTCAGAATAATAATGCAATTTATCAAAAATCATGAGAAGCAAATGACTAAAGATTCAAAATGATTCAAAATCTTCCAACAAATCTACTTTTGAGGAACTAAATTTCACTTGAAAACAGAATCTATAAAGTACAAAGTAGAGGATTTGGGAATTGAATATGTACACAATACAAAAACCAAAGCAAAAAAGTAAATCAAAGGATCTCCATTCTCCCTTATTGTTCTATCAATGATTGTTTTTAGACGAGGGTTCCCAGAAATAAACGTCTCTACTTCTATGAGTTAGTGGTAGAATTTGTGTACATTCTACCCTGCCCAGACCACAATTATGGGATTCCACTGGATATGTTGTTGTTTCTATCAATGATTGTTGAAAGGCATATGCTCAAATCAAATAGAAACAAGAACCATACAACATTGAAGTCAAGAAACTATACATGACCATTTGAAAACACCTTTTTCTAGAGCAAAGGAGTTCAAAATGCTCCTGTTGAGTGTTGAAAACAAGAAACAACAATGACAAAACAAGAAAAAGACTTTCTTTGTTCTTTTTCTCTGATAAAACAGAAAACCAACTTCAAAACTAAGCAGAAATTACAACTAGACCTCATAAACAAGAAATCAAAAACTAGACCTCATAAACAAGAAATCAAACACCATATTGAAAAAATATCATAATTAACCTAAAAATTAAAATCCATAGATCAAGCATTACCCTGATATTGGCATTTTCTGAGCAAACCATCCAAAAGCTTCAAACAAGTAGGGTCATCATCAACAGCAAGAACCCTCAAACCAATTGGAAAATTATCATAATTATTTCCCCTTTCACCACCACCCATATTCCCTCTAATTTCTTCCACAGTCATTTTCTTGAACCCCACAAAAAGATTGCACCCCAAAATCCAGAATCCCAGACAAAAAAAAAGTTCAAAAACTTTACCACAAAATACACAAAACAAAATCACTTTCTTGAATCTTTCTCAAAACCCCATAAACTCCAATAGCCTGAATAAATCAATACACACAAGAAAAGACACTTTCTTGAATCTTTCTCAAAACCCCATAAACCCCAATTGCCTCAATAAATCCAAACACACGAGAAAGGTCACTTTCTTGAATCTTTCTCCAAACCCCAGAAAACCTAATTGCCTATATAAATCCATCAACTGAAAAAGAGATCAAAGATTGAAACTTTGAAATGGTTTGTAGTAGTAAGTAAAAAAGCTCTACATGTGGACAATGATGGTTTATGGCTTGGTTACAATCCAACAATACAACAAATCATACAAAAAAAAAAATTTCTAGTCATCACAACTATACTTTTTCTCTTCTTCTGTTTGTGTTTGTCTTTTTGCTTTTTCCTATATGCACCCCAACCCCCTTACCTCTACACCCCTCTAAACCATTGGTGGGAAATAAAATAGTGCTTATTGATGTATATAATATAGAGAAAGATTATTGATGTACAATACAGAGAAAGTATATATAGGAGAGGTTTGTTTATTGTCATTTCCTGAGAACCTTTTTTGAAGCATGCACTTTTGGAAGTAAAGCTTTTTCCTTTTCAAGATAATGGTTGTCGAAATAGTTTTTATATCTCTATAAAGTAATAATAAGATTTGTTTATATTTTATCTTTTTTAAATTTTACTTGTGAAATTTCACTGAATATGTTATTGTTATTGCTATAGCTATAAATTTATATAAAGTTGAATAAATAGATACACATTCTATTCGTATCATTCACATGAGATACTTTTGAACTGATTAGTATCAAGCTATATATTTAACTTAGTCTTACCTGATATTTATGTCCTCCAATTTTAAATGTATAAAAGTAGATACTTAAATTTTTGAAGAGCTAAACAAATAAACATATGAGTTTTATATGACAATTTATGTGAGATACACTTGAATTGATTTTGTTATATCACACACTACGTGTATATCTACTTATTCAATTTTATATAAATTTAAGTGTATTTGTGTACAATCGAAATTTGAGGATACAAATATCAGGAATATCAAATTAAAGAACATATTTAGATATTATATATTTAAAAAAACGATACCAGATGACACGTCTCTATTGACATACTCACAATTCAAGAAATCATGGCCTTTCATTAGTCACTAAAATTATGCCTAAGTTTTCTTGAATCTTAATTAGATTTACCTTTTGTGATAAAGATTGCCAACTAATCAAAGCTTTCATATCCTTTTAGGTTCTAATGACTTCTTATCTCTTTTGTTTAAGTTTGATGAATCTTGTCCAATAATAGATTTTTAAAAAAGGAAGGTAATTTGACACATTTTTAAAATTATTTTCATGGAAATTATTGTCAAAAGCAAAGATTTTAAAAGTTGCAGAATTAAATTATAAAATAACTAATGTGTTTGATTAATATATATTGTCAATGTAAATAATTTTATATACCATTTGGCCATTTTTACTGGCTATGGAAGGTAAAATATTTTATTTTTAAAATTTTAAAACCCATATTTTCTACTGGCTATCAATGAAGAATCTTGGTTAATTATTTTCAAGATATAAATGCTAATGAAATTTAGGTATTTTTCTATTTATAGAAATTATTTAATGCCTCCATTTTTTAACCATTTCGTTTTTTAGAGTTTGAATATGACAAGGTTTGAATAATTTGAGGTTCCATTTTTATTTAATTTTTAAAATTTCTTGAAATTTTAAAATTAATTTTGGATGGAGCAAAAGATTCACTATTTTTTGACTCTGGGGTATGATGGAATAAAGCAAAATGACTTTTTAAACTGTCTGAGCTTCTTTCAATTGTAAAGTAGCAGTTAGTCAATACAACTTTCGACGCTCAGCATGGATCATCTGAAAACAATCGCACTATGTTTTTAAACATAGGGGTCAGGCTACATACATCTGATCCCTCTTTACCCTGTAATGGGCGGAAGCCTTTGAGACATTGGAGTAATGTTGTTGTTTTAAAATTTCTTGAAATGGAATCATTTTATGAAATGACTAATTAGCCCACAAGTGGAAATGTTATTATATTTGTATTATGGTAGGATCTGTTATCAAATTCATGCAGAATATGTTGTCTATCAAGTTATTTTTTCTAATTTCTGAAATGGACTTATTATATAAATGACTAGTTAGCTCATCAATTAAAGAATTTAAATTATATATTACTATAATATTTTTAAAAATATGTTTAAGAGGAATATAAATGTAATTATAACTTGCTAAACATGTGCCATAAATATTTGAGTCAATGAAGAAATTTTAAAGATGAATTTCTTGTTTAGTACTTTACATTTTTTGCCTTTTTTATTACCAAAGTTGAAACATAACTGTAGTTTGAAAATGTTCGCTTTTTAAGGCAACATTCACTAACTTTTCTTCAATAAATGTTGGATATTTTAAGTAGAAAATTTAGTGTAATAAATAGAGGATAACTATTTATGGAGCCAAAATTGGGTAAGAACGGTGGGAGGAGACTCAGAGTATTTTCCTGTTGAGATGTGACTCCATCAAGAATTTATGTTGAGCCCTTTCTTGTTTGCCTTGGTGATGGATGAAGTGACGCGATCTATCCAGGAGGAAGTGTCATGGTGTATGCTATTTGCAGATGACATAGTACTGATTGATGAGCCTTCGACTAAAGTTAATGATAAGTTGGAGGCCTGAAGACATGCCTTGGAGTCCAAAGGATTCAAATTGAGCAGGATCAAAACTGAATACTTGGAGTGCAAATTCAGTATTGAGAGGGATGGAGCAAACTTTGATGTGAGGCTTGTCACTCAATCTATCCCCAAGAGGGAAAACTTTAAGTATTTGAGGTCCATCATTCAGAATAGTGGTGATATCGACGATGATGTCACACATTATGTTGGAGCAGCATGGACTAGATGGAGGCTTGCATATGGAGTATTGTGTGATAAGAAGATACCACCTAAACTCAAAGATAAGTTTTACAGATTGGTGGTTAGACCATCTTTGTTGTATGGGGTAGAATGTTGGCCAATCAAAAATGCACATGTCCAGAAGATGCATGTCATAGAGATGACGATGTTGAGATAGATGTGTGATCACACCAGGAGTGACAAAATTAGGAATGAGACCATTCGGGAGAAGCTGGAAGTGGCTTCGATGGCTGATAAGATGAGGGAAGTGAGACTGTGATGGTTTGGACATATGCAGAGAAGGAGTATCGATGCTCCTGTTAGGAGGTGCGAGATGTTGGTTTTAGGAGCTACACGGAGGGGTAGAGGTAGATCGAAGAAGTATCGGGGGGAGGTGATCAGACATGATATGGCGGAACTTGATCTCACTGAGGACATGATCCTAGATAGAAAGAAGTGGAGGTCGCGAATTAGAGTAGTAGGCTAATTGGTTAGTAGGGTTAGGTAGTTATCTAGTCATGGGGTATAGTAGTGTAGAGGAGTAGTGTTTTATAACATGCGTGTCATTATTTGTTGTTTATTTATTAGTTATATCATATTTACGTATTGTCATGTGTTTTTGGTTATTAGTCATTTTTTTATGTTTCCTTTCTTTTACTTTCTATCATGTCTAGTTTATTTTATTTATGAATTTTTGAGACGAGAGTTCCCTGAAAACTGTCTCTCTACTTTTATGAGATAATAGTAAGGTCTACGTATATTCTATCCTCCCAAACCCTACTTGTAAAATTTCACTGGATATGTTATTACTGTTGGTTGTTCTTTGGAACTTTAAGACACTTCCTTAGATGAATTAGTTAATGAAATTTTCCTTTGTAGTTGCTCATTTTCAAAATATTTGAATTTCTAATGATTCTTTACATTGTTAAAGGTGACATTCCCCCTAACCCCAAATATATATATATATATGTAAACTGAAATACTTTTCTTTTTAGTCAATTTCAAAAATAATAACTCCTTTTCTTTTTGGCAACACTTTAATTTCAACTTTTCACGTAGTATTTTTGAGGTCATAAGATTAAAGGACATTTTGTTATATTTGACATAATTTTGATTTAGAACCACAAAATTAAAAAATTTTCTTTATTATTTTAAATTTCATGTCAAGTCAAACTAGATCTTTTTTTTCTTTTTTGGAATAGATAGAGTATATATTTGTAGAATTATCCAAATATTGAGTATATAATATAACGATTCAATTAAAATATATTTGATAATAATAACAGTTGAATACTCTCTTCGTTCACTTTTACTTGTCATTATTTTATTTATCAAAATCAAACTACATGAACTTTGATTAGTATTTTAAAATGTATTTTTTCATCGTATTACAACTTACAACTTGTAGCATTTTTCGTATAGGTTTCAACTATCTAAATTTTAAATTTTAAATATTAAATTTAGCTATTTTAATTTATCTTTGAAGTTTAATCAAGTTGACCTTGAGAAGCGAAACAACGACAAGTAAAAGTGAACAGAGTAAATATCTTTTAGTTAGAAAATAGTGATTTTTTTAGTAATACGATATGTAGTGGGA
Source organism: Solanum sejunctum (assembly GCA_025642045.1). Taxonomy (NCBI): domain Eukaryota; kingdom Viridiplantae; phylum Streptophyta; class Magnoliopsida; order Solanales; family Solanaceae; genus Solanum; species Solanum sejunctum. Next base: position 238,600 of record JAOTQJ010000099.1, on the reverse strand, counting down.
ATAAATGGGATTCTGTAATTAGAAGTTTTAAGTTCAAACTTTAGAAATTGAAATTTTTTTAATAGAAAACGTTTTACTTTTAAATAAATTTTATAAAATACAAATTTAAATTAGTCAAATTAGCAAATCTACTATATCCTATATCCTATATGTGATTAAAAGAACATATAAGTTGGCCATTTTTGCTTTATTAATTTTTATTGTCTGATAAAATATTAGCCTATATCATGTGCAATTAAATACCATTGACTATAGGGTATTTTAGATGTTAACTTTTGAGACCCCAAAATAAAGTCAAATTGTTTTCCAATTTTTTAAGTTTTCTTTTATTATATGTGATAAAATTAGCTTATAAGAAAGACTACAATAATCTAACTAATTTAAATTTCAACAAGTTAATGATTCGTCCATTTATCACCTCTTTATGTCTATTTTGATTCGTTCGGTTCAATATGTTTAAGAGTCGAGATAGTACATAGCACTAATTAATCAATAATAAATTTTATCAAAATATTTTTTTTAAAAGAAAATCCTTTTAAGAATATATACATATATAAAGTTAGAATGAGGCAGGAGGGATTGTATAGATAATTATTCATCAACATACCCTAGTGCCTCAAAAGGCTCCCGCTCATTGCGGGGTGAGGGAGGGAGTCGGATGTACGCAGCCTAATCCTTATGTTTAAAAACATAAAGCGACTGTTTCTAGATGACCCATGAGGAGCGTCGAAAGTTGCATTAACTAACTGCTACTTCACAAATGAAAGAAGCGTAGACAGTTTAAAGAGCCATTTTACTTTATTCCAAGCAAACTTTGATGTGAGGCTTGCCACTCAACCTATCCCCAAGAGGAAAAACTTTAAGTATTTGGAGTCTATCATCCAGAATAGTGATGATATCGATGATGATGTCACACATCGTATTGGGGCAGCATGGACTAAATGAAGGCTTGTATCTGGAGTATTGTGTGATAAAAAGATACCACCTAAACTCAAAGGTAAGTTTTACAGATTAGTGGTTAGACCATCTTTGTTATGGTGGAGTGTTGGCCAATAAAAAATGCACATGTCTAGAAGATGCATGTCGTAGAGATGAGGATGTTGAGGTGGATGTGTGGTCATACTAGGAGTGACAAGGTTAGGAATGAGACCATTCGAGAGAAGCTAGAGGTGGCTCAGGTGGCTGATAAGATGAGGGAAGTGAGACTGTGATGGTTTGGACATGTGCAGAGAAGGAGTACCGATGCTCTTATTAGGAGGTGCAAGAGGTTGGTTTTAAGAGCTACACGGAGGGGTAGAGGTAGACCGAAGAAGTATTGGGGGGAGGTGATCAGACATGATATGGCAGAACTTGATCTCACTAAGGACATGACCCTAGATAGAAAGAAGTGAAGGTCGCAAATTAGAGTAGTAGGCTAATTGGTTGGTAGGGTTAGGTGGTTATCCAATCATGGGGTATAGTAGGGTAGAGGAGTAGTAGAGTTTTATAACATGTGTTGCCATTATTTGTTGTTTATATGTTAATTGTATCATATTTACGTATTGTCATATGCTTTTGGTTATTAGTTGCTTTTTTTGTTCCCTTTCTTTTACTTTTTTTCATATCTACTTTATTCTGCTTATGGGTTTTTGAGACGAGGGTTCCCAAGAAACTGCCTCTCTACTTCTATGAGGTAGTTGTAAAATCTGCGTATATTCTATCCTCTCCAAACCCGATTATGAAATTTCACTAGATATGTTGTTGTTGTTGTTTATTCCGTGGAGCTTTAAGACACTTCCTTAAATGAATTAGTTAATGAAATTTTCCTTTGTAGTTGCTCATTTTCAAAATATTTGAATTTCTAATGATTCTTTAATTATATATATATACACACACACACACATAATTCGTTTATAAACAATGAACTATTTTTCTTTTTAGTTAATTTTAAATATAATAATTTTTTTTCTTTTTGACAACACTTTAATTTTAATTTTTCACGTGATATTTTGAAGCCATAAGATTAAAGGACATTTTCTTACATTTGACATAATTTTAATTTAGAACCACAAAATTAAAAAGTCATCTTTATTTTTTTAATTTTTATGTCAAGTCAAACTAGGTTTTCTTTTTTGGAATAGATAGAGTATATATTTGTAAAATTATCCAAATATTGAGTATATAATACAACGATTCAATTAAAATATATGTGATAATAATAACAACTGAATATTTTCTCCGTTCACTTTTACTTGTCATTATTTTACTTATCGAGATCAAACTACATGAACTTTGACCAGTATTTTAAGATGTATTTTTACATCGTATTACAACTTACAACTTGTACCATTTTTCGTATAGGATTCAACTATCTAAATTTTAAATTTTAAATATTAAATTTAGCTATTTTAATTTACCTTTGAAATTTATCAAGTTGATCTTGAGAAGCAAAATAGCGACAAGTAAAAGTGAACAGAGTAAATATCTTTTAGTTATAAAATAGTGATTTTTTTAGTAATACAATATGTAGTGGGAATAGATGGGATTCTGTAATCAGAAGTTTTAAATTCAAACTTTAGAACTTGAGAAATTTTTAATAAAAAGCGTTTTACTTTTAAATAAATTTTATAAAACATAAATTTAAATTAGTCAAATTAGCAAATTAAATACCATACAAGTTGACCATTTTTGCTTTATTTTTTTCCCTAAAATATGGAACAAGGCAATTAAATACCATTGACTATAGGGTATTTTAGATGTTAACTTTTGAGACCCCAAAATAAAGTCAAATTGTTATCCAACTTTTTAAGTTTTCTTTTATTAGATGTGATAAAATTAGCTTATAAGAAAGACTACAATTATCTAACTAATTTAAATTTCAACAAGTTAATGATTCGTCCATTTATTACCTCTTTATGTCTATTTTGATTCGTTCGGTTCAATATGTTTAAGAGTCGAGATATTATATAGCACAAATTAATCAATGATAAATTTTATCAAAATATTTTTTTTTTTAAAAAAATATCCTTTTAAGAATATATACATATATAAAGTCAGAGTGAGGCAGGAGGAATTGTATAGATAATTATTAAATTATAATAAAATAAAATTTTAAAACATGATAAAAATTAAACGAATTGGGTTATGCTTCATTGTTAGTTGATTATGACTTGGCTTGTTTCAGTCCAAGTAACTTTTATCTAATTTATTAACAATGGTGGGATTCAAAATTTTTCTTGAGAGAATTCAAAATTTTAAGAAGTAGATACACGAACTAATCGAAGGGGATTCGACATTTGTTATATATAAAAAAAAATATTTTTATCACATAAAAATAATATAATTTTTTACCGAAGGGGGTTCAGATGAACTTCTGAGTACTATGTGGCTCCGTCACTGCTTATTAACCCACTCATTTTTAAAAACATGGTAAAAATTAAACGAATTGGGTTATGATTCATTTTTAGTTGATTATGATTCGATCTATTTCAGTCCAAATAATTTTTAGCTGACTTATTAACCCACTCATTTATCAACTAATTTTTTTACCATTTTTTTTTTCTTGTTGATCCATTAAAAGGTGGTTTGGTATATTTTCTTGAAAAGGGAAGACTGTGTGTAATGTTTTCTTTTTTAGGTGATAAGAGCTAAATTTGTAAGTTCTATTTTGATTTTGGACAATGATTTTTCTCCCACCTTATATTATACTCCTTCCGTCTTATTTTATGTGGTATTATTTGACTTGATATGGTGTTTAAGAAAAAAAATAAGACTTTTACAATTTGTGGTCTAAATTATTTTGAGATATTTATTTGTTGAGAATCATTTTATTAAGGGTAAAAAAAATAATTTAAAGTTAAATTATTTTCAATTAAAATAAAGTCACATTCTTTTTAGGACAAACCAAAAATAAAAGCGTACCACATAAAATGGGACAAAAGGAATAATAAGTTATCGTCTCAATTTCTTTAGCACTATATTGTTTAGTGTGACTAGAAATGTTACAACCGGCTGTTTGTTAGTTGTTATTTATAACGTGCTTTAAAAATTATCTATTCAATAACACGGATTGTGGTGAGCCGCAAGTATTTTTTCATTTTTCTTAATCAAATATATCAGTTCAAGTCGTGATTCTTAAGTATTAAATTGTCTTTGTTATGAAATACTTTATCCATCTATCCATCTCCTTAAAACTAGTTTTTTTTAAGTGAAATCAACTTTTATCAAATTTCGATATAAATATCGAATAATAAAAAAGTAATTCTTCGACCATCAAGTTATTTAATAAAATGTTTGAATTATAAAAATAATATATATACGTGAACCCATAATTTCAAAAGTACAATAAAATTTTATATATTATTTTTTAAAATAAATTAAAAATACCCAAAATTTAAAAGAAAAAAAAGTGAGCACATAAGTTTTAAGTTTCAAATATTTAAAGTACCAAAGAGTACAATTTGTTTATAATATACAGCAATAAAGTACCAAATACCCTCAACGTTTCGATCTTTGATTGGCTGGAAACAGGTTTCAGTGGGACCCAAACATGAGATTCACCTTGAGAAAATTTAGACTATTTTTTAATAATGACACGTGGATACAGAATTTTACGAATAGCAATCTTTCGAAAATAATTTTTTTATCTCCATGAAATAGTGATAAGGTCAGTATATATTCTATACTTCTTACACTTCACTTGTGAACTTTTATCAAATATACTATTGTTATTAAGTTATAGGTTTTACTCCATCATCTATATTAGTCGACCAATTTCACCTATACATGTTTTTTACAACAACAATAACAACAACAATAACATTACCCTAATGCCTCAAAGACTCCTGTCCATTGATGGGTAAGGGGGGTCGGATGTACGTAGCCTGACGCTTATGTTTAAAAATATAGCGCGACTGTTTTTGAATGACCCATGATGAATGTTGAAAGTTACATTGACTAACTGGTACTTCACAATTGAAAGAAGCGCAGACAATTTAAAGAGCTATTTTACTTTATTTCATCATATCCCAAAGTCAAAAAATAATAAATCTTTGGCTCCATCTAAAATTGATGAAAAGTTCTACATGCTTTTTAACAGTTAGATAAGAACGATAGTTATCTAAAATTGATGAAAAGTTCTTTTAACAGTTAGATAAGAACGATAGTTTTCTTTATTTACTCCTTGAAATTTTTTCAAAAAATTTTATAAAATTAATTAGTTTTATTTGATTGGTAAAGGTGGGCCCATGTTTTGGAAATTGATCTAAAAAGATTCTGCCACCTGTACGTAGTGGGACCCAACAATAAGATGTGAAATAGGTCAGCCCAAAATCAGAAATCTTATGTCACAAAATTTCCTCTTACCTTTTGAAGAAGAAAAAGTCTTGGTTAACTTTTTTTTCTTTAATTCATTAAAAAAAATACAACAATAATAACATTACTCTAATACCTTAAAAGTTTTTACCCATTGCAGGATAAGGGGAGTCAGATATATGCAGTCTGACCCCTATGTTTAAAAACATAACGCAACTGTTTTCAGATGACCCATGATGAGCGTCGAAAGTTGCATTGATTAACTGCTACTTCACAATTGAAAGAAACGCATACAATTTAAAAAGTCATTTTGCTTTATTTCATTATACCCCAAAGCTAAAAAAATAATGCATCATTAAAATAAATAAATTTCTTCAATTATAGTATTGTGTTATTTATTGTTGTTGATGTTCTTTTCATTATAATTTTTTGCTATTTTATTTGTTTTATATACTTACTTTTTAATATACTTTACTTTTTTATTAGATAAAGATAAGACTGTGTACACATTACCCTCTTTGATTCTTATTTGTTTACATTAAATATGTTATTATTGTTGTGTCATGTGAAGTCAAAAAAGTAAACAAAAACAACAACAACAACATACCCAGTGATGTCCCACAAGTGGGGTCTGGGGAGGGTAGATTGTACGCAGACCTTACCT
>JAOTQJ010000099.1:211094-232544 GCA_025642045.1 Solanum sejunctum | reverse complement strand
AGCAGTTAGTCAATGCAACTTTCGACGCTCCTCATGGGTCATCTGAAAACAACCGCTTTATGTTTTTAAATATAGGGATTAGGCTGCGTACGTCTGACCCCTCCTCACCCCGCAATGCACGGGAGCTTTTTGAGCCATTAGGGTATGTTGATGATGACGACGACGATGATGATGATAATAATACTTATTCTTTAGTTTTGTTATTATCTGTTGTACATATTTTTTTGGTTTCATTTATCGTATTACTTATTTTTCTATCGCTTTTTTGTCTATTATTTCTTACTTGACTTCATCGTTGATGTATTTTCACTTTCGATTGATTTTGATATATTTTATTTAAGTCGAAAATTTATAGAAAACTATGTACCCATCATTCTTTTAAGACTATAATTATAAAATTACATTGAATAAATAATTATTGTTGCCTTTTCTAATCTACTAAATAATTAAAAAGAATTAAAGTTTAATGACACCTTTGCTTCTTTAGCAGATATTCTTGAGGATTCGTAGGGCCATAATTTATCCAAAAAAGTAGAAAAAATTTTATATATTGGAAATGGACCCCAACAAAAGCCATTGATTTAAAAATATTTTCCTTGTATTTTTTAGTGGAAGCTAACATCATATTGCCATGAAAAATTAATACTTCATCCGTCTAAATTTGATATAATATATTTTTTTAAAAATTATAGTCTAAAATAATTTTTTAAATATTTTATAATTGAAATTTATTTTATTAAATATAAAAAAATAATTTTAAAATTAAATTATTTTTAATTATTATAAAATATTATTTTTTTGAATTAAATTAAAAGAAAAGGAGAATGGAAAAACAGGAGTAATTGGGAAGAAATATCACTTTTCAAATCATATAGGACACTTCAGTCAAATCATACAAAACATATTCCACTTCAATGTTTTGCAAATGTAAAAAACACGAAACTGGGTGGTCCACGGTATGTCAAATGAAAATTCTTTGAGTTAGCTTTTTAATGCACTTAGTTTCATCTCATTTTGAGTTCGAATGGAGGAGTTATGATTGTTTTTGTAAGATCCTCCCATGCAGTGAAGCCCCACGGGCACCTATATGGGCAGTGATGTCTTGAACGGGTCGTGCAAGGTGTCTTAAGTTGGAACAGGCCATTTTTGGCCTAAGGCATGGGGCACGACTAGTGGCACGGGCCGTGTAGCTTGCCATTGGCCGTGTGGCTGGTCGTGGGGTGAGTACAAGAGAGGAATAGTGGGTGTTGGGGGAGTTTTTTTTTGCTAAGTGTTGTGCATGCCCCTTTTTTCATTAATCTCGAATGGAGCCAAAGATTCACTATTTTTTGGCTATGGGGTATGATGGAATAAAGCAAAATGAGTCTTTAAACTATCTGCGATTCTTTCAATTGTGAAGTACCAGTTAGTCAATGCAACTTTCGACGCTCATCATGGGTCATCCGGAAACAGTCACGCTATATTTTTAAACATAGAGGTCAAGCTGCGTACATCCGACTCCCCTAACCCGCAAGCATTGGGGTAATGTTGTTGTTGTTGTGCCACGCCCCTCACCACGACCTGTGGCATGGGGCACGAGTCGTGGTCCTTGGTGTAGAGCCTGGGCAATATTTTCTAGCACCAAGTATGGTGCCACGAGCCTCCACACAAGCCGCGAGGTTCCACACGACTCGTGGAGGCCTTCGTGATCATGACGAGACATCTTGTTCCAATCGATTTTCAACTTCAATTTTTGGACTAAGTACTTTGTCATGGGCACTCCACACGACCCGTGGAGTGCCACACGACCGTGGGACTTTTTGTGGAGCAACACTTTGCTAAAATTTCCATCCGTTCACTAATGGCATGCTAATTACTATAATGTCCTTTTTAGACTTCCAATGCTATCTTAACCTTCCTTAAAGACCTAAATAATGCTCCAAAGGATAAAAACTCACTATTCTCATCTCAATCACACTCCCAAATCCTCTCAAGGGCCTCCATTAAGCTCCAATTTAATTTCAAGGAAACCCAAGAACAAGTTTGGATTTCAAGACCCACTTCCAAGCTTCCATTCTTCCTAGACTCAATTCCAAGGAACTCAAGGTCTAAGGTATGTGGGTTGATCCTTGACTTCCTTTCAATCAAGGAAATTCAAAATTATTTTTAAGCAATCTCATGAATTTCTAACTTACTTTAAATCGGAATTTTGAAGATTATGAATCCTAAAATTCTACCTATGTGTGGGTAGTATTTATTTGTTGATTTTAATGTGATTTAAACTATTACATGAGGATTTTCTTTGGGGTTTATGAAATTTCAAGTATGAATGTCCCCTTTAAGACTTCTAAATGCATGGGTGATTACAATATGAATTTAATTATGTTTTTGATTGAATTTCATATTATATTGTTGATTTTTTATTGAATCCTAATTACTCATGCCATTCTCTCATTGTCCATAACATATGCATTCATGTACATGGGTCATTTTGAGAAATTATGTTATGGGTTAATCCCAATTATGTTCTATGATATGAGTTTTGACAAAATGTTTATTATGGCAATATTATGATCACATATATGTCTTTGATTTTGGCTCTTTGAGCATTTTGGATGCTTGCACCATTTTGTATATGAATGAGCTATTCCTATGCATGAGTATATAGACTATGAAATTATATTTTGGCCTTTAAGCCTCAGAATGCATTGAAATGGTTTCAGAAATAATTTATGTCATTTGAAAGTGTATATATATACACATATATCTATTCTTGTGGGATGACGACTTAGCATCGATGGATTAGGGGCGTTAGGGCTATCCAAGGGCTCTCTCCCTTTCCTTGAACTATGTGCCTAGCATAGGTTTTCGATCTGAAGAGGGAGTTATCCCTGTAAGGAGAAAAAATAATTTGAATTGTTATTTTGCGAAAATCCTATCCGAAGAGGGAGTTGTCCTATAAGGAAAGTTACTTTATATGAAAAGGGAGTTGTCTCGTAAGGTAAAGTATGGTCTACCCTTGGCAAGTAGATCACCTCTTTACCGATGAGGGAATTTCATCGGGATTCCAAGTAATAGCTGTTTGGTCTTACTTATGTCGGTTGAGGTCACATCCCCAATATATATAAGCGCATCATTTGCATTTCATACATCATAACTTTTGTAGCATCTTGTGTATTACATTCTTCGATATTCAACTCTTTCTATATTATGTGCCTTGTCATCTAACGTCGATATGCAGGTTTTAGTAAGTTACATGCATTGCACCCCGCATACTTAGTATATTCAAATGTACTAACGCATACTCTATGCCTACATGATGTTACCATGTAGGAATCAGAATCCCTATTGATTCTCCTCGTGGCTAGACGGATTGTTCAAGTTAGCTTTTGGCGAGTCCTCATGTCCGGGGACAATATCTATCTTCTTTCATGCTTTTGTTCAGACTACATCTTGTATATTTTGTAATACTTATGACTATGAGGGTGAGCCAAGTTGTTTGTCTTGGCCCCCGTTAAGTTCTATGTCTAGAGGTGTTGTTGGACAAGTTATGTATTACGCTTGAGCTTTGACTCATTTATGTTATTCAAGTGTTTAACTCTTTACCTTAGACCCAATTTCCCTTGTTTATGCTTATCTCTTATTGTCATTTTAATTATGTTCGCTACCAAAGATGTGTAATAATATGCTATGAGGCTTGTTTGGGGTTCCTTCGGGTCCCCCATTCGTCGATCACGTCTAGGCCCTAGGTTCGGGGCGTGACAGATTCCTCCTGTGGTAGGTGTCATATTCTGAGATTAGTAGTCAGCATTAGACGTCCTTGGATCCTTTCAATCTCTATTTGTATCAGTGACTACTTGTGTAATCTGAGACTTGCCTTGTCAATTTATAGAGATATATTATGAGTCAGTATATATCGTATTGTGTTTATAATAGTTTTGTACAGATGATTTTCAGGTCTTGGATAGTGTTGTTGTATGGTTATACGTTTAGTATTAGTTAGGTTTCTTATGCTAGTTGCTATTGTTGAATTATTTCCTGCTCATACTCGTTAACAGTAGTTCCGGCTTAAAGTTAAGCTTGTCTATCGAGGAGTTAAGGTAAACGTCATCATGATCAGTAAAGTGGGATCATAACAAATTACGAAAAAATAATGTCTAATATAGATGGAATCACTTTTAACAAAAAGATTCTTCATTTTTCACAACTTGAATTTGAGACATTAAGAATGACTAAATGTTGGTCATATACTTCTACGTGATCATCATTAATAGAACAGTACTAAGAAGGAAAAACTTTTTTTTATTATCCTAAACATGATTAATATATACATGGACCCAAAAAATCATCATATATATTTAGGTATTTATCTGCTAGCTGTCAAATGAGGTTTTAACCTATGATTAATCCACAAAGTTTAATCTTTATTAGGTCAACCTTATATATATAGCACCTAAAAAGTTATTTATTGGTGGAAATTTGTATTATAAATTTAATTAATTAAGGAGGGATTCCAACATCATGATAAACTTAATCAATGTCCAAAATGTCATAAAAAGAAAAGATTCATATCCACTTAATTAGTTGGTTAATTAAAGGTGTATAGTGACATAATTTGGTCTAGGGTGGATGACAGTTTTAAAGCAATCACTATAACTATTCTCAATTTAGCAACAATAACAACAACATTATCCTAGTGTCTCAAAGGTTTTCGCCCATTGCAGGGTAAAGGAGGGTCGAATGTATGCAGCCTGACCCCTATGTTTAAAAACATAGCGCGACTGTTTCCGGATGACCCATGATGAGCGTATAAAGTTGCATTGACTAACTGCTACTTCACAATTGAAAGAAACGCAGACAGTTTAAAGAACCATTTTGCTTTATTTCATCATACCTCAATTTAGCATTAAACATTAATGATTAAACTATATATCAATCCATATACATGTGCTAATTAAAGAAATTAATTATTACTATTATATCCCTTGTAGGAGAAGGTTATACTTTCTCCGTCTCAAATAATCTATCGTGTTTCTCTTTTTCACTTTAAAAGTATATTAGTTATAACTTTCTTTTTTCTTAAACTATTGTGTCTTTAGTTATACTGGAGAGTGTTTGTAATCTTCAAAAACAATCACTACTAAGGATAAAATAGTTTTTTTTGTTAATTTTATCGTGAACTTCTAAAATGATAAATAATTTGAGATAATTCTTTGAAAAATCACAAGAGATGATTTGGGATAACGACGGTATACTCCATTATAATTTTCATCCTCTAGTATTTTGATTTCCAAATTCTCTCCCACACTTTCATTTTGTGCAAAAAATTAGTCCAAGAATATTTATTTCTCACTATCACTATATAATAAAAAAGTAAAATAAACATATGGTCAAACATTGTCATATAAAATAAAATGAAGGGTCACATTGAAGTGATGGATAGATAACTTTATTTAAGCCCTTTTATATATATCTCGACTATTTGCTATCTCTTATCGATATCATATAAATATTAATTAACTATGTCTACCAAAGTTGAGACATGTAAAACTATTTTTTTTTCACATCTACTAAGATTGGAACCCTAATTTCTCCTTAAAATTAGCGTGCTTAACCCCAATGTTGCGCTACAAAGTCCTCCCTCCATTATACCATGACCCCTTTCGATATATATAGGAGCGTTACAAGATAAAATTGCGATTATAAACTAGACACATAAGGTTCGCAAGGTGGTAGGTTTTGCGCTCTCATAATTCTTACTCTAGTCCAAGTCAAAAGACTAAAGGCCAAAGGCTACTACTGAAGATAGGTCGTCAAACTATGATTGACAGTTTCGTCTTAATGCTACTTAATTTTTTTTTACCATATTTTGCTAGTTTCTCATCAAGAAAGAGATCGAGTTTCTAATTTCAGCAAAGCTTTTTAGCTTGTCAAATTTTCTCTTCTTTATCAAGAAAGTTATTCGATTAATATTCCGATATTCCAAATCAAGATGGTCCTAAATTCACTTTTGCCTACCTCCGTAGTAACAAAAAAAAAAGGAAAAGGGCTTCGGTATTATAACCATAATACCCCTTTCTTTTCTAAAAAAAATTATTAAATAACATATTTTTCTGCTCTTAAATTTAATTCTTTGGCAGATTTGCAAAGAAATAATTAGGGAACAGAATTGCACAAAAAAGAAACTTTAAATATATGATACAAATGGAAAGGCTCCTATAAGTTTCTGTTAGTAAATAAAGAGGCGCTAGCAAAAGCGTGATAAGGATCGGGATTGATATTGAAAAGTATAAATAAATTAGGCAAGATAATAAATAAAGACACAGATTTAACATAGTTCACCCAATAAAATTAAGTTACATCCATGGACGACGAGGAGGAAAATATCACTATAATGGAGAAGTGTATAACAAAATCTCACTGGGCCTAAGCACTATGAGGATGTAATTTTTGTGTATCACTCAGTGATATATGTGGAATGGAGTGATAAAAATAAAAGGAGTATTATAACACTCACAAAATACACTATGTGTATCTCACATAATTCTTAGCACACATTTTATTTTTCTTCACAGACTATTTTATTTTAAAGTTTATGGTATACATCACAGAAGAAAAATACTCCATATATTTTTTTCTTCTTCTATGACTACATATTTTCTCTCTATCTAGTGCTCAAAATGAAAGAGCTAAGATGTTCCTTTTATAAGCAAATTTCTCTGCACTTTTCAATAAAGCAGGCAGTCAAATTTGGCCAAAATTAATGGCCAATTTGCCTGCCAAATTTGGCCAAAGTTAATGGCTAACTTGTTGACAAATTAATTAGACTTTCAAATTTAAATTAAATTTAATAACCAACTTTATTGGAAAATTCGTGGCCAGATTTCAACAGTTTCCATTTTTGTTATAAATGTCAGGAATCTTATAATTGCCAATACATTTCTAAAGAAAAAAAAAAGTATAGTAGAGTAGTATTTTAATTTATTTGAACTTTGGTGTTAAATAAATATTATATTGAATGGCTGTCCATGTGAATTCTGATGGAAATTATTTTTCTTCCATCTCATATTAGCTGCAATTATAAAGTTATTAATAGACAATATAAAATTGTATACTTCTAAGTATCAACTACTTGACATTGATATCATCTTTATTATTGTCGATCTTCATCATGCGAATTAAGATTTAATCGAGTTTAAATATAAAATATTAAAAATTAAGCGGCAATTTCTTTTAAATATAAAATATTCATCTTGGTTCTTCATCTATCTTTTAAATTTAAAACTTCTCAAGAGTACATTTTAATCATGTAAAACACAAAAGTGTCAATCAATAAAAAATGATTGAAAATTTAAAAGAGAATTTCCACCTGGAAATAAGAATTTAATATCACGCTCCGAGAAGCTATCTTAAACGTGGCCGGCACTTAAAAACCATTTCTGGTTTCCAAGCGAACCACTTGATCTACTCTCACATCTAACCACAGCGGAAGACTAAGTTAAGTAAGAAAAGAACTTTCTAGCGGGCAAATCAATCAATAACTCAATGAAGAAATGGTTTAAATTTCAACAATCAAACTTTAAATCCATCTACTATCATGATAATAGTTTGAAAATAAACTAGTCAAGAAAATAAAGACATCAAATCAATCCATCGTCACTATCCAGTATATGATGTGTCTATCTCTACTGTTTAGATGGTGTTAATGGCAGATTCATAGCTACACCAAAAAAATAAAGTACTAACACTCTTAAGTGTAAAACATAAATAGATCCTCCTACAGCAAAGAAGCCTTACCACAATCTTTTAATGGAATAGATCGTCAACAGAGCACTTGTTAAGGATCCCTAGCACCTGTATCTATACCATAAAATGATGTTGTGCCAAATGGTGCCAGTACATGAAATGTACGGTATGTAAAATAGCTGAAAAATAACAAGCTCAAGATATACTCAGCTCCAACTCATCTTAGAATGACAATCAAAACTGATTAAGGCAACACAAGATAAAATAACTATATTTTACAAAGGACTCAATAGTATGCAATTAATTGAATCTAATCAAATCGAGAACTATCATATCGTATTGAAAGTTTTTCTAACTGATAACCATGACATAAGAGCTGGTTATGATACAATGAAGTGATGTCGTTGTCACATCCGTCCAATACTCTGCCAAGTAATACATAAGTCACAATCATTAGATTCACAATCAATCAAATTAAGTCCTCTTTTGTGACAATACATCTGACTTTATGATTTAATCCTCTCCTACATTGGCTACGTTGTTTATTGAGTTTGAGTTGTTATTTACTCTCACTCAATTCGATACTCGATACTCCTCCCGAGACTCAAAATGCTCATAAGACTCCAATCAATCCTTTCGATTAACTCATTCAATTAGTCTCTTTGAACACTTATCCATTCAACTATCATCTTACCATCTACCCCATCAATAATCATGCGTTCAACTCATGCACATGTTTTAAGGAAGTAAACTTTGCTTTTGAGATAATAATTTACACTTAAAATGTTCGAGTTCAAAAAAGATAAGAATCTTCAATGACTGATCAACCTTCACGGATAATTTAACTTGTTCCAATTTAATACATGCACAATTCATGCTTTTAAGTTCAATCAATACATACGGTGATAGGCTATATGCAACATTCAACTAGGGTTCACAAGAAATAATGTATAACCTGTTACTTTAAGTACTTGACTTATAATCACATTAATTTATGCAGTACTGTGCAATAATTTACTAAGAATTAAAGATATTTTCAAGAACTCAGTCATGGGGAATTCAAAGATTCAACTAGACCATCAATTCTACTAATTAAGGAAATACAGTACGTGGACAAACTCAATCCACGTTTTAGTTAACCTTACATACTCAAAACAAAGATTTGAACACTCAGTCGTAAAAGATTTGACTTGATCCTCTAAACCCTTGCTTTCTTTTTTCTCCTTCGCCCTCATTCTCAAAGTCTTAATGTGTAAAATGATAGAAAAATCATGTTTTGGAACTGATATGGTATCGAAAATGGCCTTAAAACGTCATGGGATAAGTATAGGAGAGGTGGGAAAAGATCGGAATATCTCTGATTAAAAGTATCATCGGAATACTGTGGTATTCTATTTCAGTTCATTTTTCAACATAACACATAAATTAAGTGAATGCATGTTATGTACAAAGGATAAAAATGAGCTATGTTAGGACAGATCTACGATGCGAACCTATCGAGCACTCTTTTTGTTAAGCAATTTTGTCCAAAAAAATTATCTTTCAAATCTCTTGCCAAAATTTCACCAAAACCATTTTTGTGCATGATTTTGAACCCCTATTGATATTCCAACTTGCTAGTGCCCAAAATAGTTCGAGATAATACGTTATGTGAGTGATCTTTAGTGAGAGTGTCTTGGGGTATAACATTCAAGTTAATATATATTGATAGTGTGATTTTCCTTAATGTGTGTACTGAATATATATTAACCAATTATAAGAAGTTATATGTGTTTGTTGCCAATATTATATTATCATTGAGATTTTCTAGTAATTATCTAATGAACCAGCTGCTTGTCTAAATATATTCAATTATACCATTAGTGAATAGAATATAACAACAATAACAATATTATCCGAATGCCTCAAAGGCTCCCGTTCATTGTGGGGTAAGGAGAGGTCGAAAGTATGCAGTCTGACCCCTATGTTTAAAAACATAGCGCGACTATTTTCGGATGACCCATGATGAGCATCGAAAGTTCCATTAACTAACTGCTACTTCATAATTGAATTCACTAATATATTCTATTCATTTATATTCTATTAGTGAATATAATATAAACACATAAAAATGATATTTCTTTTGCTTAAGGCTCAGTGAATAGTTATAGATTTTTGAATTTCGAGATTAATTTTATTTTTCTACTAGAAATAACAATATTAGTTTAGTCTCACTAAGTTCGTGCTTGAATAAATTATATTATCACTCTTTTTTTTAAAAAAAAAAAAAAAGTTTCACAACCTTACGTATACCACTAGGAGACAATCTTGATATGTCATAAGATTTGCAGAATACGAAAGAATATATTCTTAGCATAATATATTCTTTAGTATAAGAACCAAAAAATAAAATAAAAAGGGGCATCAGAAGAGTCTAAAAATGTTCAACAAAGAAATATTCATAAGTATTTTTAAATAATAAAAGAATATTAAAGATTTTCCATCAATCTCGGATAGAGCCAAAGATTTATTATTTTTTGGCTTTGGGGTATAATGAAATAAAGCAAAATGATTCTTTAAACTGTCTGCGCTTCTTTCAATTTTGAAGTAGCAGTTAGTCAATGCAATTTTCGATGCTCATCATGGGTCATCCTGAAATAGTCGCGTTATATTTTTAAACATATGGATCAGGCGGCGTAATTTTTATTATTTATTTATTTTTATCTAAGTCCAATGGACCTAAATAACCTACCATGTGCAAGAAGGAAACAAACAAATCCCACTCAATTTGGAGCATACAATTTTTTTATTTTATTAAAATATTGTGCAATAATATTTAAAGTATTAATTTAATAAAGTTCTAAGTATTGACAGTATATAAATTTCTTTTTTCTATGATCAGTAACAAGTTAAATTATCTCGATAAATTTTGCTAGTAATATTATTCGCTTTAGATCTAGGTTTGCGCAATTTTAGAATGCGTCAAACTTGTTTACTTATATACCTAACATCTCTTTTGTGTTTTTGTTAATGTGGTACTTCTTATCTTAAGATAGGTTGTTACATTCATCCCCTCTATGGACTTAGCGTCCTCGTTGAGATTCATCCCACCATATGGGATCCGCCTACACTCAGCACTAAGATTTGTCCTAGCCCATCGAAATTCGCCTAAACTCAAGTGTGGGGCTTTTCATATTAAGATAAGTTGTTTAACACACCTCCTCTGTGGACTCAGAGTTCTCGTTGAGGTTTATTTGCCTAGCTCGTTAATGATATTGTCCGCTTTAGGCCTAAGCTCCCATAATTTTAAAACACGTCACTAATAAGTAAAACATATTTACTTATATATCAATATCTCTCCTGTATTTTTGCCTGATATGAACTTTTTATCTTAAGATGGATTTTACATAATCACCCCGAGCCAAACGAGATTGGAGACCGCCTTGTGATTGTTCGTAATGATAGTGTAAAACTTATTTATTTACTATATCTTAAATTCATAAAATATTTGGATGGATTTCTTTATGGAAGCACTAATGTTAACATATTTTATCATACGCATAAAATAAGATTTTAGTTTCACATAGATGCATGTACTAAAAGAGAATTTGAAAAAGAATATCTATGTACAAATTACAATGGATCTGCACTCTGTACTTGGGAAATTAGTAGTGAAATGACACACACACACAAAAAAAAAAAAAGAAGAGAAAATCGACGATATAACATGCGAGATAAAAGATTCAGGCATTTGACACAAAATTTTAAAAAAATACGTAAAATTTTACGGTCTTATACTAACGATAGATAAAATGTACCAAAATGATATTTAACCTTTGTAGTCTTAATCACGTCATGTTAAAAGTTGAAATTAAAAAGTTGTCAAAAGAAGAAAGATACGTTCTTTCCGAAAAGGAGTAAAAAGGAAAGTAAGACAGATAAATTGAAACGAAAGTAGTAGATTATATACAGCAAATAAATTTGCATCTCTATTGCCAAGAAAGTTTGATCTCTAAATGCATGAAAACACTGAGAATCCTAATTGTACAGAGAGTTGAATACAAAGTTCTAACCATAAATCTTTTTCTGGGATAATACACACTGTTACATTTAACAGACAAGTCGACGTTCTTATCCGACACATAAACTGATCACGTTAGAGCAATGATCTGTAATGAACTGGCCAAATCTTACCTGTGCCATGTTGTTCTGCAGCTCGATCTTTGAGGTTGGTAAAGTTGGTGCCAGTTTCTTGAACCAGTTATGTTGCTGCAATAAACGCGAACCTTTTGTTTCTTGGTGCAGTGCAGCATTTCTAAGCAAACTAGCTTTAGAGCAAATCATTTTTGTCTCTTTCCGAATCTTAAGCATCTGTTGTGTTTGGATTCAGTTATACTCGGAGCTTGAGAAAGACGTCCTTTGTTTCGTTTAGAAAACGAGTGCTTCTCCATTGCATTAACGAATTTGCGCATGTGCTTGATGTACTCGGGAAATGTCTCTAGATTACAGTGTCCTCCACCTTCGACCCATAACGGATCATATTTCTCTTTGGCAAGTTCCCATAAACGCTTACCATGTGAAAAATCAACAACTTCATCTGATTTACCCTGCAAACGAAATCGGGGACTTTAGTGCAGGAAAGGAGCTAATCCCTTATCAGAACTCTTACACATAGGTAAAGCAACAACAACAACAACAACATACCCCAGTGCCTCAAAAGGCTCCCGCTCATTGCGGGGTGAGGGGGGGTCGGAAGTACGCAGCCTAACCCCTATGTTTAAAAACATAAAGCGGCAGTTTCCAGATGACCCATGAGGAACGTCGAAAGTTGCATTGACTAACTGCTACTTCACAAATGAAAAAAGCGGAGATAGTTTAAAGAACCATTTTGCTTTATTCCATCATACTCCAAGGCCAAAAAATAGTCAATCTTTGGCTCCATTCGAGTATCATAGTATTCAAGAAGTTCATCGAGTATTGACTACCACATAGAGTTCAGAATTTTAGCATTCTAGATGGACCAAAAAGATTTGATTAAGCACGTAGAACGTGCAATGACACTTCAGCGGGTGATGTCAATGACTTTTTGAGCATAGAAGCATCATAACCAACGTCATTGCACATCAATGCCTAGTGGCATTGTACTGTAAGTCGCGATAGTAGATAATGATCGATTCATCTGTAACTCGGTGTATACTAAACAAGACATTCTGATTTCACTTGTATAGGAGAACCTTCCTGGTAATACTTTCAAAAATGCTACTCGGATGATCAAGGGGGCAGCATTTTAAGTGCTATCAATCAACCAACGTACGTTACAGTCTTCGTTTCACACATGTCTACTATTTCACATGAACACCTCAACCCCAAGTTTCATTGAATACTATTTTTCCATTAGATGGGGCTGGCACATCTTCCGCAGTACCCCCTGTGTTGGAGTATGCAATGATTCTCATATTCCATTTCACTCTAACTGGACCTGTTTTATTCCAATATTCAATACTTTGGAGTTCTCTATCACTAAAATTTCTCTACATTTTCTACTGACTCAATATGATTCCGAGCCAAACGAAACCATAGCATCCTGACTTAGCCTTAAAGCCCACCAGTCAATGTCACCTATTGTGTAGGTTTTTCTAGAGCTGTATGTATTTCAAGAAACTGTAGGCCCCTTTGACACCATTTCCTTCCATACGATGTAGGGTATACAATATCCTATTTAAATACCATCAATCAACCGGTTTTCACTTCAAATGGATGGGTGCAGTGGAAGGTCTACTTACGACGTTACCAAACCATATCAAATAGTGTTATCTCATGTTATCCTCTATCAATGATACTTCAATCTTTAGTTGGTGTGGTCATTTTTCATCTGATCTAATATCTGCATTTCTGCAACACTTCTGGATCTTAGAGGCTCACATTTACTCCAATATAAGAACGCTCTTATATAGAACTTGTCTTTTGTTTTGGCATGTATCCTCCAATCAAATAACAATCCTGCAGCACTCTTCCATTTCACCAACTTAATATAGTTTTGCGCGTAAAAACTTACATCTTCCTAATCCTCTATCATAACATTCGCTTGGAATGTCAATGGACATATCTAATGAAGAAAATTTGAAGAAGGAAGAACATATAGAGGCCCCCCACTATAAGTCGGGTTTGGGGAAGAGTTGCAGAAGGTTGTTTCAACAGCGGAAAAAAATGTATGTGAAAGTATATAGAAGGAAGAAGAAACTAGCAAAATAGATGTTTCTTACATGGATCACTAAAACCGGGCAGCTGACTTTTTGTATTTTGTCTATATTCTGCAAAATGAAAGAAGATTTGTCAGCATGGTGCATTGTCACAATAAGTCGAGCAGAAAAAACATACAAAAAACATACTTTGAAAATATCAAACCAGAATGTCATCTTGACAGGATATAGAACTCGTATTCCTGAAAGTATAGCACTATGAAGAACAACAGCTCTTAACCTCTGTAAGCGAGATGCCAAGTGTAGTGTCGGCCCACTGCCAACAGATTGTCCATATAGAATGATATCCTCCTGCTTAATGTTGTATTCGCTCTTCAAACAATCATAGACAGCTTCTATGTCGTGGTACGTATTGAACTCAGATGGCTGATAGAAGTAAACAGACATCAATACTTGAAGATTGGAACGAGTAGACCAAAACTCGGAAGGTAAGAGGAGAGAAGCAGAAGAAAAATGAACATAATTGCATGATGATACGATATTAATAACATCATCATGCTGATGAGATAGATAAATTACATGATGCCAATTGCTGCTAGAAATGGAAGTCAGCGTGATAATTTGCTTACCTTACCTGACGATCCACCATATCCTGTGTAATCATAGCTGCATCCAGCACACAAACATGACATCAGAGGAGATTATAACAAAATAACAGAAACTTTCAAGAATTATAGTTGCTCGGTGTTACAGTATTAATGCGACACAAAATCCATGTAAGTTTAGGAAAGACAGATCATCAATTTTACAAGAATTGTTTGTCCTACTTTCCTTTCTAATCGGTTTAAAAGAGAATCCCCTTGTCTATTTTTGGCAACTTTTTCATTTCAACTTTCTACATGACATGTTTAAGACCACAAAATTTAAAAGCTTTCTTTATTATCTTAAAAACTCCGTACCAAGTCAAAAATGAACAGACAAACAAACTGAGAAGGAAGGAGGAGGATTCTTTGCCCAAAAAGATGAATTAGACCAAAACAAAAACGAACCCACTTTTCACTGATTACGCAACAAGGAAAATACATACACAGAATTAGAACAAGAACATATTGCACAGAAGTACTATACCACAAAATCAAAGTAACAACTAAAACTTTCGAACCACCATGAACAATACAGTCAAAAACAAGCAAAACCCATGAAATAAAGTTATTCTAATAACACCCTCAAACCAGAAGAAAGAAAAATTCATCTCACATCAAAGCAAAAAAGAGAGGAATATTATCAATATATAGAATCATCCGACATAATATTAACACGGAACTGAGCTCTAAGTTCTACAAACAGATCAACAAGAATTAGCTATACAATAAAAAACAAGAAAACTTACGAGATCAATTACACTAAACACCCTCAAACCAGAAGGGGAAACAAACTAAGTTGCTCAGACTCTCCAAATATGTGGCCGCATCCGTGTTAGATCCTTCAAAAATAACCTATTTTTGGAGGATCCGATACATGTCCATTAACATTTTTGAAGAATCCGAGCAACATAGAAAAAAAACACCCCAAAACCAGAAGGAAAAGAATATTATCAAAGAAAAGGAACACACCACATAACATTAACATAGAGGAGAGCCCTAACAAGGCAGAATCAATATACAAGAAAACAAAATAAAGATCAACACTTTGGAACAACCATTGGCAATACTATAAAAAAAGGGGAAACCCCATGAAATCAATTATTCTAAAAACACCCTCAAACCAGAAGAGAGGAAAAAAAAATCCGCCGAACCCAATAACAAAAGGTAAAAGAAAGAAGGAGAAGAATTATCTATCTATATATATATATATATTTAATTTGCACTGGATGTTTGAGTCTCTTAGAGCCCCGACTAAACCCGGGAGTGCAAAGGCCCTCGGCAAGGAGTTTCCCGCAAGTGCACGAGAAGAATTATCATATTATGAATAAAAAGGAACAAAAACATACCACATAATGTTAACCAAAGAGGTAACTTTTAAGCTCAACAAACAGGTCAACAACATATTAGGCAGAAGAAATATACAACAAAACAAAGTAAAGATCAAAACTTTGGAACAAGTGAACAAACATTGACTATATTATCCAAAAATAAGCAAAGCCCCTGAGACCAATTATGCTAAACAGTCCCAAACCAGAAAAGAGAACACCCCACAAACCGTAAAACAGAAAGGGAAGGGTAAAAGAATATTATCAATGAAAAGGAACATACCACATAATATTAGGCAGAAGTAATATCCAACAAACCAAAGCAAAGACCAAAAAAATTTATAACCACCATTAGCAATACTAACAGAAACAAGCAAAACCCATGAAACAATTATTCTGAAAATACACAAAAACCAAAAAAAAGAACACTCCACAACCCCCAAAACAAAAAGAGAGGAATTATCATATTATGAATAAGAAGCAACAAGACTTACCACATAATATTAACACAGAAATGAGCTCTAAGCTCTACAAGAACATATTAGGCAGAAGCAATATACAAGAAAACAAGTAAAGATCAAAACTTTATAACAATCATTAGCAAATACTATCAAAAACAAGCAACCCCACAACCCCAAAACAGAAGGCAAAGAAAGAATAAAGAAGAATATTATCAATAAAAAGGAATATACCACGTAATATTAGGCAGAAGCAATATACAATAAAACAAGCAAAGATTAAATCTTTATAACCATTAGAAACACTATCAAACACAAGCAAAATCCATGAAATCGATTATTCTAAAAGCAACCTCCAAACAGAAAAAGAGAACACACCACAACCCCAAAACAGGAAGGGAAAGAAAAAAATTATTAATGAAAAGGAACATGCCACATAACATTAGGCAGAAGCAATACACAAGAAATCAAAGTAGAGACCAAAATTTTAGAACAACCATTACCAATACTATCAAAAACAAGCAACCCCATGAAATCAAATATCCTAAAAACACCCCCACAGCCTCAAAACAGAAAAGGAAAGAAAAAAAGAAACAAGATTACTATCAATAAAAAGGAACATATACCACATAATGTTAGGCAGAAGCAATATACAAGAAACAAAGTAAAGATCAAAACTTTGGAACAACCATTACCAATACTATCAAAAACAAGCAACCCCATGAAATTAAATATCCTAAAAACACCCCATAACCCCAAAACAGAAACTGAAAGAAAAAAAGAAACAAGATTATTATACATACCACATGATATTAGGCAGAAACAATGAAAACAAAGTAAAGATCAAAACTTTATAACAATGATCACCAATACTATCAAAAACAAGCAACCCCATGAAATCAAACATCCTACAAACACCCCACAACCCCAAAACAGAAAATGAAAGGAAAAAAAACAAGATTATTATACATACGACATATATTAGGCAGAAGCAATATACAAGAAAACAAAGCTAAAGATCAAAACTTTATAACAACCATTACCAATACTATCAAAAACAAGCAAACCCCATGAAACCAATTATCCTAAAAACACCCTTAAACCAAAAAAAAGAACACCCCACAACCCCAAAACCAAAAAGATATGAAAATTATCATCATATTATGAATAAAAAAAGAACAAAACATACCACATAATATTAACACGAAGGTGAGCTCTAAGCTCAACAAAAAGATCAATCATTTGTCCCAAATCAGCAGCATTTCCATGAGAGTAAAGAAGTGTAAATCTCCCTGATGGATGTTTCCAAAAAGTGGCAACAATTTTATTACCTCCTTTTGTATCTAATAAATGAACATTTACATTCTTGTCAGCTGTTATTCCACTAAAACAAATCCTCCCATCTTCATCTTTAAATACTTCATATGTTGGTGGGTCTGGTGGAAAAAATGCAAATTTTGCAGCTACACCTGCTGTTACATTGCCCATTATCAAAACCCCACAAAGAAAAAATTTGTCAAATAAAGAATTTAGCCCATCAAATTGGCAAAAAACATCAAGAATTTCAAAAAGAAAGGAATTTTTTTTTCCTTTTAGATTGATGAAAATATGGAAGAAAAAGTTTTTCTTTTTTTGGAGGGGTGGGGGGTTTAAATAATTTTTTTCTCTTTTTTTTGGTTTGTTGATAATGGTTTGAGAAAGATCCGATCTAAGCGGGATGTGGGTATCGGGGAAACAAAGCCCCAGAAAAGAAGAATTAAAAGAAGCAAAAGAACTGGTGAATGTTGGTTCCTTCCTCACATGATCTGTAAAAATGAAATGCCCACTCTTTATTTGTTGTTTTCTCATTATATATAAACGTATTAAGTAAAACAAGTGAATATATGTGTTTTGTGTAGCATTCTACATGTGATATCTTATGTATATTGTGTCATGTAGGATATGTTTAATTTTATACAAGTTTAAATATCTACTTGATGTGTATACCAGACACGTGTATCATATGTAATGTCCAAATGATAGAGCTAGCATTTTCGTCAAAGGTGTTCATACTGTTAAAATATGGATGAGTGATTTTTGTATCTAGTGTGTTTAACAATTGACATATATCAAAATATCTATATTTAATCTATATATTCGAAAATATTTTCCGACAAAGGGTGTTTATCTGACCATCCTTGGGTGAATGTAGCTCCATCCCGGTGATATCCTATGTGACAATCCACGTATTACATGGTGTTACACGTGTAGTATGTCATGTAGGACACGTGTATATGTTTGTTCAATTTTATACAAGTTTAAGTGTCTACTAGATATGTATGTCCTATGTGATTTCAATGTGACAATTTGCGTACTACTTGGCGTTCTCCGTGTATTATGTCATGTAAGATGTGCGTATCTGTTTGTTCAGTTTTATATAAGTTACTTAACATGTCTACTCGATATGTGTGTCCTATATGACAATTTGGATACTACAGGGCGCTCTTCATGTATTATATCATGTAGGACGTGTGTATATATATTTATTCAATTTTATACAAGTTCAAGAGATTACTTGACATGTCTACTAGATGTGTGTGTCCTATATAATGTCCTACTAACAATTCGTGTATTACGTGGTATTTTACCTATGTTATGTCATGCAGGACGGATTTGTTTGTTCAATTTTATACAAATTTAAAAAGTATCTATTTGTATATATCCAAAGCTGCAAGGACATAGATATCGATTATTGTCAAATTTAAAATCATGTTTATGTAATTTTCTTTAATCTTGACTGTTTTTTCTTGACATAAAAAATAATTTATTTTAGGTCATAATTTATTTTCTAGATGATCTGTCATATGCCCATCTGTTTATTATTTTATTTTTCCTATTCTTTTTTGGTGGTACTATTTTTACTTATTATTTTAGTATTATTACACATTTTTTAAAATTAATTTGATTCATCATTCATGGGCGCCCATTATCTATGACTAATGAAAAGACAACTTTGCCCTTCAAGAAATGATTATATAATTAGAGGTATACATCGATCGGTTTAGTTCAATTTTATATATTATCGATTCGATTTATTGATTTTTGATTTTTAAATATGTTAAATCAATAATAAACCAATAAAATAATTTTTATCAATTTTCAGTTTATTGATTTTAAGTCTTTAATGATTTGGTTTTCGGTTTACCCATTAAGAATGACAATGAGAATTTGCATTAATAAAAACAAATAGAGTACGAGGACTATGTTTACAAATTTGCAAAAACTACAATTAGTTAATTACAAACTAAAATACTAAAGTGAGTAACTAATCACTTAAGTACTCTAAAGATTAAAATAGGTAAAATAATGTTATGATGTCTTATTAATATTAAATTACTAATTTTAATATTTATGAAGGAGTAAAATAGTAAATTATTATAATCTTATTGAGTTATCAATTTACCTAGTAGCCCAATAGGAAAAATCGATATCGAAGGGATAACGCAATAATCTTTTTTTTAAAGACCATTAAAAACTTGATAACCTAATAACATAAAAAAAATATTATTGATTTGATTTATTCGATTCGATTTTTGCACACTCCTATATATAATTGGATTATGGGTAGGAAGATAGAGGTTAGTTGTGGAATAGCAAAAGTATTAATTAGTTATTATATAAAGCATGCAATATACATCACACAGAAAATTATTATTATTATTATTATTATACAATAATTGGTTGTTGAAAATTTAGTTTAGAAATTATAATCATCATTAATTTTATAATTAGAAGATGTCCTTAAACTTTTTTTATTTAATTCACACAGGTGCTATCTTAGTTAAAAGTCAATGGGTACAATACACCATCAATCTCGGATGAAGCCAAATATTTATTATTTTTTTATTTTGAGGTATAATGAAATAAAACAAAATAGCTCTTTAAATTATCTGTGTTTCTTTCAATTGTGAAGTAACAGTTAGTCAATGCAACTTTCGACGCTCATCATGATTCATCCGAAAATAGTCGCGCTATGTTTTTAAACATAGAGGTCAGACTGCGTACATTCGACCTCCCATTACCTCGCAATGAGCGGGAGCCTTTGATGCATTGGGGTAATGTTGTTAGCTTTAGGCATGCATAATTTTAGTTTTGATGTATTATTTTTTTAATTTAAATATATACATTTATTTTGATTATTATTTAAATTTTGTTATAGGCCACAGTTGAATTTATCATTAGGTAATCACGAAAAATCTCATTCTCTATAATGTGGAATCTAGTCTGATTGGATCGATTTTTTTTTTCTTATTTTATTTTTTACTTATTATTTAATAATTTTATTTTATTCTTCTATAATAGGTATGTGCTATATCTTACTTTGTAGGTTAATCGTTGATATGTGAAATGTAACCTGGTATTTAAGTAGTGTCTCGAGTCATTTTCTCTATTTCGACAAAAAATAATATAATTTATTCAAATATTATATTCATCAAAATAATGTCTCTTAATTATTTTAAATTCATGAAAAGATTAAACAATCTCAAAAATCAAGCAGACAAAATACAATAACAACATTACCCTATTGCCTCAAAGGCTTCTACCCATTGCGGGGGTAAAGGGAGGTCGGATGTACACAGCCTGATCTTTATATTTAAAACATAGAGCGACTGTTTTCCGATGACCCATAATGAGCGTCGAAAGTTGCATTGATTAACTGCTACTTCACAATTGAACGAAGCGCAGACAGTTTAAAGAGTCATTTTGCTTTATTTCATCATACCTCAAAGCCAAAAAATAGTGAATCTTGGCTCTATTCGGCTGTAAAAACAATATGATACAAATTACAATACAATATACTCTTCTTTGGTCTTTTTTAATTGTCATAATTTTCTTTTTGAGAGTTCAACCATATGAATTTTGACTAACATTTTGAAACGTCATTCTTAATTATATTGATACGAAAAAAATATATTTTGAAGTATTTTTTGTATAATTTTTGAATATTCAATTTTTTATTTTAAAAATCACATTAATATAATCTATTGAATTTTAAAAATTAATCAAATTGACTCTTAAAAATATAATATAATAACTAAAAAAGAAAATGAATAAAGTAAATACAAATAAAGTAATATTT
>JAOTQJ010000099.1:192035-210994 GCA_025642045.1 Solanum sejunctum | reverse complement strand
GAAAGTTCACTATTTCTTATGAATCTCTATAACTATTATTTAATTATGTATAAATAGTATAATATATTTTTTATCGAAGAAAATTTGAATGAACTCCTTAAATATGGTATAGTTTTGCCCCTGTATATATCTTGTTATTTAAATTATAGTATTATAACATATATTTTTTATTTCAATTTGTGTGATTTTTTTATTTTTATTTAAATTTTAAAAAAGTTCTCTTTCCTTCCTTTCTGTCATATTTAATTATTTTTGCTTACGGTTTTTGAGATGAGGGTTCCCAGAAAATAGTCTCTACCTCTATGGTAGTGGTAAAGTCTGCGTACATTCTACTCTCCCCAAAACCCACTTGTGAAATTTTACTGAGTATATTATTATTGTTGTTTAAATTTTTAAAAGAAGATTGACTGTTTATTTGGACATAAACTTTAGTCTTAAAGGATGTAGTTCTTTATAGCATTTGTTTTTTAAACATAAATTCATTTATTCTTCTCTAAAATATTTTGGAAAAACTGATAAAATGAAGAGCTATTGATATTTATATTAATCAATTATAGAAGAAAAATAATTTATTTATTCCTATTAATTTAATTTTTTTTAAATACAAGGAAATGATTCAGTTTTATAGTTATTTCTTACTTTAAAATTCTAAAATCAAAGTATTTTTTTGTATGATTCTTTACTATATTCCCACTTGTTATTTTTATTTATTTACTTTAAAATTTACATACTCTTTTAAAATAATGACTAATATGAGTATTTTTACTACAATACACATATGAATAGATTTATAATTTTAATCTTTGAAAGTGATTTGAAGAATAAGTAATTAATATTGAAAATTAAAAAATAATTATTTTTTTGATATATTAAAAATAACAAATAAAAATAAAAATTTATTTTGAAATACTAAATAAAAATGAATGTACATAGTATATCATATACTTCCTCTCTCCCATGTTAACTGAATTTATAAGGTAATGCACACATATTAAGATAAAAATATTCAAAGACAAACTTTACATCATACTTTCCACTATTGCCCTTTATAAAATCATAAATATATAGTGTAATTTATTTCCTAGAAAATGTAAAAGTTCAATAAATGAAAGGGCAAATATGGAAGAAGTTTCAAACATTCATCTTGAAATATGAAAAATTCAATTATTTTGAACCTTGAAAAAAATCTCAAAAATTCAATTAATTTGAGACGGAGCGAATATTTGATTAGGCATCATTAAGAGACTTAGCAACTAGATAGATTAATTAAACAAAGAATTTAATTAGTACTTAAATTTTCTTAAACAAATAATTACTAAAAAGGTGATATACAAAGTACTAGTAATAATAATTAAGGTGATTAAAGTAATTAGGGTCAACTTATCATTATGATAAATAGGACATATATTATTATACTTACTATGCAAATAATAGAGAAAGGAAATTAAAAGACATTTGCATGAAGAGATTACGTAGGAATAAAGATAAAGAAAATAATTATTGAATTTTATTGGACCACAAAATTAGTTGTTAAAGGTCAAAAACAATATGGTCCTTTCATTTAATTTATAAGAGAAAAAGATGAACTTGGATACAAGTTCATGATGTTTCAAAATTAGATATAATAGACGACAACAACATTATTCCAATGCCTCAAAGACTTTCGCTTATTACGAGGTAAGGAGAGGTCAGATGTACGCAACCTGATCCCTATATTTAAAAACATAGTGCGACTGTTTTCGGATGACTTATGATGAACGTCGAAAGTTGCATTGACTAACTGCTACTTCACAATTTAAAGAAGCACAGACAGTTTAAAGAGTTATTTGCTTTATTCCATTATACTCCAAAGTCAAAAGATAGTAAATCTTTGACTTCATCCGAGATTAAATATAATATAATTATCTCAAATTATTTTTTTAGGTATTGAAATTTTATAGGATTCAAGGTAATCCTATTTCAGTCAGGATTTCTCGGAGGATACTTTACGCTAAACCCTAGTTATGTTTGGTTTATATTCTCTTGAAAAGGTATCTCGAATATCCCCAAATCTTTGGGTATTCCTAAAGAGATCAAAATCTCAGAAATCTCATAAACTCATAATATATTCATAAAGAGATCAAAATATGTTAGTATCTTCTTAATAATCAAATACTTCAAGAAGATCCACACAAATTCTTTAATGGAGATCAAGTTCAAATTGCCCTATTTTGAGAAATACACTCCTTGAATCACGGAGAAATCTTATGAGAAGAATCAAGGGAGAAATAAATTTGTACTCATATTATTTATTAATAAATTAAAATTATATTTTTTCATATTTTAGTTGTGATTATAATTTATTTTTCATCACTTTAAAATATATTACAAACATTGTCATTTTAAAAGTTTAAGATAAAGTTAAATATTTTGTTTTTACTTCATCCTTAATCGTGATTATTATTTTTGAAGACTACATATACTTCAATTATAAGGCAATTAATGATGACAGATAAATAGAATAAATATTCCTAGAAGAAAGATTATATCTTAAAACATAAAAAAGGATTATACAATTAAAACTTGATGAATGGAATGTCTCACAATGATGGTGGAATGGAATATGAACTCTTTATAACATGAGCTATAACTAGGGGCGGAGCTACCCCTTTGTTAGGGAGTTTATCCGAATTTCATTTGATGAAAAACTATGCTATTTATATATGGTTAAAATAATTTTTCATATGTATATAGTACATGTCGAACTCCCTTCAACTAGTTCATATGATTACTTTTCCAGATTTTGAATCTCCTTAGTGATAATTCTAGCTCTGACACTGGCTATAACTTTTGGGATGAATTAAACCCAAAACTTAGTTTGTCATAGTATCAAATTAGGCTCCTTTTATTTAAATACCCTCGATCCATGAATATGCATGCATCAAATCAGGTTGCGGAGCCCAAAAAATGTCTAGATTCAGACGTAAGGGGGGAATGAATAAAATGTCCTACATTGATAGATGAATAAAATTTTATATGTCTTATAAAATTTAAATAGTTAATTTTCCAACATATAAGCTCGTTTTTGGGTGTGATTAGATAGCCTAATTTGACAAAAACACTGAAAAAACTAATTAATGTATAGCTTATTATATATTTTTATTTTGTATATTATTGATTTGAAATGAACTTAAATACAATAGAATAGTATGATCGATGAGAATCGCCCTTGAAATTGAGGCATAGTAGTTATTGTCAACTCCATTCATAAAGAATCAAATGACTTTTGAACACCAATTATTGTGATCAATGATGAAAAAATTAGTCTATGAAATTATAATTTGTACGATTTATTCAAGTTCGAGTTGATTATTCATCCGTCCATTTATTAGCTCATTTATTTCGGTTCATCAAAATTTGGCCTAATATCTAGTCTAAACTGATCCGTGAGATATTAAATCAAAATATTTTCAAAAGACTTTTTTTTATTTGCTGTCATATATGGCCATAATAATAATAAAAAATAATAATTCTATCTTGTACTAAAATATTATAAAAGAATAAATAAAATAATTAAAACCTAAAAACGAGTTAGATTTGACCTACATTTCAACCGACGTAAATTTTGAAAAGATCAATAACATTCTCAATTATTATTAACTCAATCTATTTTGACACACTCAAATTCAGCCCGACTCGTCCATTTACCACATCTAGTCCTGACAAGATGAAAGTTGATCTAGTGAGATATCATCTTCATGAATTGGGAGAAAATATTGAATTGAAGACTATTATGGCATTGTCATTATCAATGACAAGATGGTGAAAAATTGGCTTGTGAGTAGTGTGATAATTACCACTCACTCACTCACTCTTTCCCTTTCATGCTTTAACAATGGGGAACCATGAATTTCCTTCTAAAGAAATTTCATCATGAAAGTTGAGAATATATAACATCTTAGGGGAATTTTAGTTGTAATTTGTGTTGGGCAATATCAATCTTTAAATCTTCAGAAGATGAACAAGAAGAAGCAGCAGTAGAAGAAAGAAGAAGAAGATAAATAGTAACTCGATTTTAGAGAGAAGACAGAGAAATAATTTAAGAGAGAGAGTATTTTTTTCGTGGTAAATTCCAAAATTGGGTAACCTCCACGGCGATAGGCGATAGGGCTATATATATGACCTTGTCGACCCGCATATGTGTATGTATATCTGTTCTTATGACAATGTCTGGTACTGTTGGGTTCGCTGTTTGCAGGTGGGGTTGATCAGAAAAACAGAGAAAACTCTGTCGAAATTTTGTGAAATCCCTTAGCTGTCGTAAATGGAGATTCAGTATAAGTGTTTGTCTCGGTGTCCTATCGGCACCATTCACGGCCCCTGGGTTGGGTCGTGACAGAAGTGGTTAATGATATCCGAATATTTATAATTACACAGAATACATGTATACACGGAGAATAAACAATAGCATATATACAGGTTGAACCGCGACAGTTGCTAAATATATTATCAGGCTCCACTACCTAACAATTTGCATGCAAGGAGTGACAAAAAATGTTAAACATACTTTTTGACTAGTTACCTATTCTTGAAAACAAATTTCTTTTAAGTTAAAAATTTATTCGAAAGTAATCTTTGATTTATATCAGACAAGGTAAAGATAAGAATTCCGTATATTTCACCCGTCAATGACCTCACTTGTGAGATCATACTGAATATGTTATCGTACTTTCTGACCGATTGTACATGTCTAGTCCAAGTACACTATATGATTTAATAAGTACTCTTCGTTCCCTAAAAAAGTGTCACGTTAGCAAAAATCATATCCATTAATAAGAAATTAATAAATACAATAAGTAGCTTATTAAACTATCCCTATTTAATAAATGTCTTTTAAAAATTGAACAATATTTATAAGAAGATGGAGTATAGGAGTATGGTTGAAAAACATACTACTAATTTGTCTTGAATTCCTTATGTGACACTTAATCTTGAACAATTTTTTTTTTATAAAGTTGACACTTATTTTGGGACGTAGGGAGTATGTTATAAACTCACAATCTGCAAGTTTCATGACATGTATTTTTGATTCTTACGACAAAGATAAAAAATTTATCTTCGATTATATGTTATCATCGAGTTCAAAACTATGCGTATGTTGTGAACTTATATTAATCTATCTTATATATAGCACTTGATGCTTTCTCTTCTTATATGATATTCCATGCATAATTTGCTTAAGATAATATATGCTCACTTCTTCGAAAGCTTGTTGATTTATGATAATTATATGGAAGAAGCTTTAATTAAGGTAATCATATTAATTCTTCATAAAGAGTTATAAGTTTAATGATACTAAAGCTTTAATTTAGAATCATGTTCAACCTAACCTTAGTATATGGGGGTTGGGGTTGGTCTTCCTATTTTTAACTATCGAGAAGATTCATTCTAGGTGGAGCCAAAGATTTACCATTTTTTGGCTTTGAGATATGATAGAATAAAGCAAAATGACTCTTTAAACTGTCTGCGCTTATTTCAATTGTGAAGTAGCAGTTAGTCAATGCAACTTTCGACGCTCATCATGAGTCATTCGAAAACAGTCGCGCTATATTTTTAAATATAGGGGTCAGGCTGCATACATCCGACCTCTCCTTACTCCGCAATAGGCGAAAACCTTTGAGACATTGAGGTAATGTTATTGTTATTGAGAAGATTCTTTTTAGATTATTCCAGCAAATGGCGGAAGGGGGTAGGGTGTGATTGGTTGGCCTACTTAATGAAGAAGCCATCATCAATGAGTGATTGTAATTGGTACATGTTTCTTTTATTACTCACATTATTATAAAAATAAATAAACAAAGCTGTGAGAAGTAGTACTAAACTAAATAAAGTTATATTTTCTTTCATAAAAAAAAAAAAACAATACAAAAGAGGAAGCTTTAGATTAAAGGAAAAATA
Source organism: Solanum sejunctum (assembly GCA_025642045.1). NCBI lineage: Eukaryota > Viridiplantae > Streptophyta > Magnoliopsida > Solanales > Solanaceae > Solanum > Solanum sejunctum. The sequence goes on along the minus strand of JAOTQJ010000099.1, from coordinate 205,057 downwards.
TATTATTTGGTCAAAAAGGTGTTATTAGAATGGTTGGAATTTGGTTCACCAAGTGGATATTGAGCTTTTAAAGGAGTCTCTGTTTGTCTTCAAGTATTTTAATGTATGAAAAGAATTGAGTCAACACAAGCATAATGTATACAACTTTTGATTATTTATCTTTACTATATATTCACTTTATTTTTGTCTGTTTGAAGAAATCTAGGTAAAGGGTCATCATTTTTTGACCTCCCTTTTCACTTTTGACAATACTATTTAGTATTTTTGCTATTCATTTTTACTTGTTCAGAAAAGTAAGCCAGTTATATTAGCTCATCAATTATTTTTAACAGCAATAGCTATTCATTTAAGTTTTGAAATAGCACCATCATCTTTAACAAGGTATTCTTGACGCAAAAGTGTCATGTACGGTTCTTTTGAGAAGGGCGTGATACTATCACTTATCAGGTTCGACGAGCGGTCTGCGGAGCTGCATCCTACGTTGTCTTTAAATATTCAATATTTTGAGAAATGACTATAGTTAGTACAAACAACAATATACTTAGTAGAATTCCACAAGTAGAGTATGTGAAGGGTAAAATATATTAAGACCTTACCACTATCTTATAGAGATAGATAGGTTGTTTCCGAAAAACCCTCATCTCAATGACTATAGTTAGTAATAAGGGCTAAATTAGGAATTAAGTGATAAATTATATGTTGATTTTTTAGCTGAATAAACAAAAATAGACATTTATTTTAAATATAATGAACAAGTAAAAATACACAAAGTTATTAAGTTTTCCATATATCAATTACCTACCACAGTTCTCTTTTCTTCATTTTTCTTGAAGTTTAAGTCTATAGGACTTTAGTCTAAATCAAGCAGCATAATGCAGTAGTTCTTTAGGGCTTGTGGTCTAACTTGAAAAATTTTGTTCTTCTTTTAAGTTCAAGATATAATTGCATTGTGCATGTTTTGTGACATTGTAGAATTCATATGAATTCTTGTAGGAGAAGATCTAGATAAAAGTTGTGGGATGTATGCTATTAAGTTGCTCGGACTCTACAAAAATATTGTCACATCCATGTCAGATCATTAAAAAAACACTATTTTTAGAGAATCTGACATGCACCCATCAATATTTTTGAAGAGTGCGAACAACATAGTTATCAACAATTCAACCTTATTAAATATCTTTACAAATTGGACTAACTTCCCTTTTCACAACAAAGCATTAAAATCTCAATGCAAACAAAGTCATATATTTACATATAAACTCATTTTTGAATTACAAATTATGTTGATCTTACCACAGCCTGCCTCAGAGTTCATTAGTTCCTCAAATAATGTTATTACAGAAGAGAGGCATGGATGGAACCTCTGCTTGGACTGCTAAACAATATATGTTCCTCCTCTAGTCTTGTTTTGTCTAAGGTAACGGAAATCCAAGTTTCTGCTATCTTCTTTACTATTCCGTTTGAAATTTCTGCAATGGTGAAGGCTCGTGATGAGCCTTCAGATTCTGTCGTCAAGGCTGGGGGTCTGACACGTGGAACAATAGCTCCGTTCAAGTATATGGTATTATCATTTCCGATCACTATCATTTTGCGAAGGCCATTTCCAGAAGCAAGCTGTTTGTGCATGTGACCGAAAATGACCAAAGGGACTGAATATGGAGAAGTCTCTTTTAATTGGGCTAAGGCTTGTGCTAGATCTGCACAAAATGTAACAATCATATGCTCATAAAACGAGATGTTCAATCGAAGTTGAGAAAATTTGATTAATCAAGATTTAAGTATACTACTTTCGCTGGGAGTCTTGACGTAACTAATAAAGTTGTCGTTTAGAAGTCATGAGCTGTGAAACTGAAAACAACCACCTGTAGAAATGCAGAGTAAAGCTATGTACGATAGACCTTGTAGTTTGACCCTTCCCCGCACTCATACACAGTAGAAGCTTAGTGAACCAGACTGCCTTTTACTCTCATAGGGATAAATGGGGTGTGTACCAATAAACCAAGGACTTCAGTAAAAATGATATGAACTTCATATGTATTACCTGGATCACCATGGTCACCCCCATCAATAAACCAGTCTCTTCCGCAGATGTCATCCACGTTAGCACCTAAGCCTGCATCTCCCTACTGTTAATACTGAAACCGCAAAAATTTCCAGCAACAGGTAGAAGTATCACAACAAAATACTACTTCAGCAAGCTATACACCTGTTGGACCATTATGTGCAAGGAATATGACTGAATGATCCTCCGGAGTGCCCATGGCAGCTTGTAAGATTCTCTCTGCACTTCCAGCCATATCACGGACTCCATACCTAAGAAGGTAACATTGAGATAATGTAAAGTTACAAGTCACCATCTAAGCTACATCCAGAGTGTTAAAGCAAAAACTTGAGATTGCAGATATTATTTGCATAATGGCGCTATTTAGCCAGGGCCGCTTCTGATATAGGCAAAAGAGGCAAAGATGAAGTTATTAAATTGGTTTTAGATGATAATGGTATATGGAAAATTTTCCTTTTCGATCAGAGAATTTTGGAAAAGGTTATATCAAGTAATTAGGTTATTTCCATAGTTTATGCTATAGGAACACTCCACAGCTGGAAGAAGAAACTGGAAAAACATGTGGAGTATGACGAGAAACAAAATTCAGTAATTTTGTTGATGGACTTGTAATGTAGCATTTGTGGAAAAGAACTTGTGAATCAGGCATGTAAATTTTGAAGACCACAAAAAGTCGCACTTATACATCTACAAGAACAAATTGCATCAGAAACTTCAAACATTAAGTTCAGAAATATTGGTTCTACCAAATTAATAGACCATCTAAACATGCTTAGATACTCGGGCTAAGCAATATTCATCAATTATAGACAAAGTTATGATGAAAAGTCAATGTGCATTGAAGAGGAAATAACTAACAAACAAGAATAGGACCACAAACCTTGCTTTGAGAAGCTGTTTCCGAAATAACAGCCTACCACCACAAGAAAAAGGTCGTCCACCAACAATACTGAGTTTTAGCATAGGAAGATCCATCCGACGGTAACCAACATGTTCATCACCAAGACTGACGACCATTATAAATTATCAGCACACTGACAAGATAACTTTTACATTCTAATTAACTTTTCCTTTTACTATATAAGATGGGACGTAAAATAGGTGAAGACAGAAATCCTTCATTATGGCAAGGACTTAGCGGTCCGATTCATTTTTCTGGTATTCAGCTCTTCACATAAGCAGATGATGAAGAAAAGTAAAAACAAATTGTCCTTCGGAATGTGGATACAAACTAATGTTTTATCATGAATTTTCTTTGGTTATAACCTGACTAACAAATCAAATCTTAATCTTTGTTTTCCTCTCAATTATGATGAGCAAAATTTATACACAAGGTAGTTTAGTAATTGATGCCTTAAATACTTTCCAAGATAAAATCAGATTCCAAAAAGTTGAACCATCGGACAAATTCATATGCTAGATAGTTAAATTTAAGGGAAATATTTGTAACATAAGTCAGAATCTCAGAATCTTTGTTCACTGGTCTGGGGTTCAAATTTGTCATCACTCCTTGTGCAAGAAAGAATTATGCAGCAGCTATATTCAGATTACTTGTGGCAATTAAATTTATAATTTGCCAACTTGAAGTAAACTTTTTAAGTGCCAGCATTGTGGAAACTTAAGCTTGTGGCATCTCTTAATAACTGCATATGGATAATTCCAGCCAAAAGAGATCCCATCCTTTATGTTTATAGTGCTATCTTTTCTTTCAACAGCAAATATTTCCAGATGTGCAGATATACAAATGTTTCTGTTGAGTGATTTATTCTTTTTCCATAACCTGCTTGGTACATGTGTTGGATGTACATAGTCCAACCACTAACAGATGTACCAAGAGGACCTTTCTGGATCCTGACTATTTATTTTCTATCTTGCAATGACCCATCTTATCATCTACCTTCCTTACTTCTGAGACAGAGCGGTATTGAGATTGTGAGAAGCACAAGCTGCATTGTCATAACAGAGAGAGAATCTGACAGTCCTAAACATCATAAATAAGCACACAGCTGTGCTATGTAACATATAGATGCATAGATATATCGAAATTAAATAATTATATTTCTAGAAAGACATACCATTCCAGCTGAAGTTGAACAGCATCTTTTTCCCTACAAATTGAACAGCACACAAAGAAAAAACCAAAGAAGTGGATGAATTTCAAAAACTAGAATTAAGAGATAGAGCATCTAATTATTAGAGAGAAATAAGTTGTCAATGAGACTCGCAAGTAAGTGGACAGGAAAAAATGAATGTGACAATATGTTTCATCCTTTTTTAATACTTCATATATTCAAGCCATTGCGTTGTTTACAGTTAATGCTGGAAGTTTCTAGGATATATATGTTTTAAGGAAAACATCCTTTTAATTCATCAATGATTTCCACGGGATCTGCAACCAAAGTCAATGCTAATTAATCCTACTCAAACATTACCACAGTTGTCACCCCATTTGCCATTATCAATCACAACCTTCAAGAAGCCACAACACTAATCCAACCACCACCATATGCCATCATATTTACCAGAGTTTGAATCCAACTAATAATGGAAAATGATTAAGAAAGTGCTTTTTCCTGTAAAACAAATCCATTGTGTTTTAAACTAAATCAGGTGGATTGTCAAAGAACTTCAAAAGAATTTTGATTTCTGCTCTTCAAGATATTGAATTCATATATCATGATCGGAAAAATCACAAGGAGACCAGAATGTAACTTCACATGGCAATCTGATACTTAGTGATCCTGAAAGTAATTCTTCAATTTACATTACAAATGGAGCTTGGACAGCAAAACAGGGTATGAGAAATTATATCAGGAATGAATTAGGAAGAAATGAGAAATGCCCAGTTATATACTATGCCTGAAGCATAGTTTTAGGAAAGAGAATAAGATGGATCTGACTGCTAAACACAATATTAAGAGTTTACAATGAGATGTAGCATGAGAAAATAGAGTGTTAACATATTTATAAACAGGTACGTGAAAACTAAAGCCAGGCAAATCAACTTAGAGGAAATATGTGTAACCAGTTGGATAAAATGGAACTAGGACTTACTTCCCGGAGAACTTTTGAGTATTCCATGCATCATGGTTCCCTAAAATAACAGCTTTCGTGATCTCTAGATCTGTAATGCTTCGGACTAGATCCACATTTTCATTTCCAAAATCCCCTGAAGCAAGGACAAAATGAAGTCAACTGATAATTCTTCCAATCCAACCTGGCTAATGAATGAAACTAGTAGTTGAAAGAATACTATAACTATGAAGTATGCATTGTGGATGAATAGATGGGAGATAACAAGAAAACATGCCTGTAAAGAGCACCAAATCCGGCTGCAATTTTCACATAACAAAAATCATTAGCTGACTTAAGGAAACGAACAAAAATGATGTTATAATAGAAAAGCAAAAGGATTTCCCCAGAGAAGATTTCTATTGTCCAAAAAAAGAAAGAAAAGTGGAAACATTAGGGATCCTCCCAAAAGTATGGTTTATAAAATTAGCTTTGCATAATGAAACTAGATTGATTTCACGATCTCTCATGGTTACGTTGTACGCCTGTAACATTATTTTTGAAAAGTAATAGAAATAATTCCTCAAAACTATGCAAAAGCACAGCTGTTGTTTATTATGTATTACACAACGAAATACAGCTATGGTTCTGTTTGGAGAGGCAAAGAGCAAGGGAAATATTAGACCCAAAAGCAAGACATGTAAGACTTCATAATTTATAGTCATCTATCCTCTCGTGCAACATCTATGCAGAAAGTGTTTTTAATCAGCCAGGCCATTTAGGTGCAACTTTAGCATATCAAACAAGATAATACTTGCCATTTCAAGAAAGTATTATGTGAATGCGAGTATACAATAATATGACGAAGTCTCAAACCACGATTTATTAATCCATACTATAATACTTGGTGTACATGTTAAGACTAATAACAATTGGCAGTCAATAGCTTCAAATTTAAGGAAAATTTAGCTTCCTTTAGTTAATTAATCCAATTCAGAGAACTTTCATTGAGATTATAGACCAAATTCCAGCTCAGTTTGGACACATATTTAACAGCGAATCAAAGTCACCAAATTACTAAATCTGGTTGATTCACCAGGAAATAATATCAAAACAAATCCTTCAACAGTTTAATGGTTCGTAGATTTGAATACCTTGGATCAGTTATTACAAGTCTAACCGTGTTGAGTCTAATTCCTATTTTTTGGTTGAATTATCATAAACTACAGAAATAAGCTTCATACGTTTACGAAATTAGCATTTTCGCAATAAAGTATACCTCAAAAATCCTAGCACAAAAGAACTTTTCCAAAACAAAATAAAGATGCCCCATACCTTCAAGTGTTGGAGAGCCTTCCTATCTTCTTCTAGGTTCCAATCATCATGCTTCAACAAAAATGGAAGTAACACAAAGTCACACATACAAATTTGCTGCTACAGTAACTAAATTAATTCAAGATTACACAAACAAAGTAATTAGATAAAGCTAGCATATGTCCATATAGAGTGTAGATTTTGAAAATTTATATGAAATTACATAATCTGATCTTCAAACTAATTCTCTCAAAAAACTTCAAATTTTTTCCAAGTAAAATGCATATCCAATCACAACTTCAAATTCCAAAAATCACTTCAAAAACTCAAAATTTTCAAATTTCAACTTTAAAATCTGCTAATCAAACGAAAATACTACAGCAGTAATTCAAAAGCTCCAGGTTTACTTCAAGCTATTTCATGCTTGTTTGAGATACGAAAGCATATTATACAGTAGCTTATGAGATACAAAAACGCGAGGGTTTTGAAGAAAACTCCGGAGCTGAAATTATTGAAGAACGTGCAATTGATAGCTTACGACGTCACCGACGACGGCGATTCGGACGGAAGAGGCCATCGGGAAGTGACCTCCGTCGAGTTTTGACGGCGTTGGATGACGGATGGGACCGGTAATGCCACGGAATTGAGTCGGCGCGTGTAACCACGTGCTGCCGTTGAGCATAAAAAAGAAAAAATAATAATTAAATTCTTAGGATTTAATTTAAACGTAAGACGTTTGATTAAGGATGTTAGGGGTGCTGAAAAATCAAACCAAACCAATTAAATAAATTAATTTTATTTTGGTTTTGGTTTGATTTTAATTTTTTAAAAATAGTCAGTATTTGATTTGGGTTTGAATTTATTCGAAAAAATCGAAGACATAATCAAATCGACAAAATTATATTTATATATTTGATAATTATACATACCTAATATATTATTGATAAAAACACATTTTATTTTTTAATCTACTATGAAAGTATAAATGCTCAAAATGAGAACATTTATCTTATAAATTTCATGTATATAAATGGCTATAACAATTCTTGGAGGAACTAGAAATGTCACTAGCTTTTTCTAGGCGAAAATAGTAAATTTTAAAACTTTTTCATGGTAAATTTAGTGATTGAAAGTTTTATAATATTAGTGGTTCTAATTATTTTTCGTTTTGAATAGATTGTTGTCACTTTTTCTCCATTTTAAATGTATCATTGCTTTTATTTATGTATAGTTAATAATCGAATAATCGAACTAATATCGATAACAACTAAACCGGTAAATGTATATTATAAGTGGGTTGGTTTAGTTTTAAGAATTTAAAAATCGAATTAAGTTGGTTTGATTTCGATTTTAACCAATAACCAACCCAAATCGACCCACGAACACCTCTAAAGGACGTAAAAAGTAATTCATATATTTGTGTGTAAATCAATCATTTACTTGGTTAAAAAAAAAAAGAGATGTAATTAAAAAAATACAGTGGTGAATGGGGGTTATTCATCTCTTAATCAGAGGTGTCAAGTTCGAGACCTAATATGAAAAAAATTTTGGTAAGGAACGGTTCTCTCGTAATAGGTCTCGATGCAGCGTGAATCCAAATTAATCGAACTTCAATGCAGGTACCAAACATGTTCGAGCTCTAATATGAAAAAGTTCTTGATAAAGAGTAGTTCTTATTGAATGAAGCTCGATGCAATGTAAATCTGAATTAATCGAACTTCAATGTGGGTACCAAACATGAGATGAAAAATAAAAAAATAGAGGAAATGTTATATTGAATCAAAATTTATTATCCAAAATAACTTAATTAATCATCATTTGTTACTCAAAAGGCTAATTCAACCATTTTTATTGCAATAATTCTTTATACAATTTGATTCATAGATCACATTTATAGTTTGTTTTTATTGTATTAGTCAACCAAATAGTTCTTTGTCTATTGCTCAGCTATTTTTGTGATATTGTGCAAATTTGCAAATTTAAATAATGTTAAAATATAAATTAAAAAATAATGTCATTTTGGAACAACTTATAAAGGAAATAGTGTATATGATTGGATACACATTTATGATACATAGTGTGTGTATATATACAAAAAATATCAATACATTACATATCTCTTAACAACATATAAAGGGTGGAGTGTACGCAGATGTTATGCTTACTCCACAGAAATAAAGAGGCTATTTGCGAAAGATAAAAGTTTGGTTAGACTTGGTGTTTCTAGCCTGATTAGTTTTTTTTCATTTGTATATATTCCCTTTTCTAACCTAAGTTGAAAAATGCTTTAATTTACTTGAGCGGAGGCTCTTCAGGAAACAACGTCTCTATCTTCACAATGTAGGGATAAGATCTGCGTATACACCACTCTTCTCATATTCCCACTTGTGAGATTACACTGATTTTGTTGTTGATATATTACTTCAATTCACTACTTAAACAATTTGCCTTCATCACATAGGGATTTCCCAATATCAAATAAGAGAACAACAATAATAAACTCAGTGTAATCTCACAAAGTGAAGTCTGAGGAAGGTAGGATGAACGTAGACTTTGAAGTGTTAACGAGCTATAAGTTGAGAAATAGTGAGATCATTACGCGAACAATCTAGTTCAACTGTGACTAAAGTCTCTTGCGCGATATCATCTTTGTTCTTGGAAAAGGCAGGAAGTTTAGGATTTGGCAAGATTTCCGTTTCATTTTTGAGCATGGAGTATACGTTCAACATGGATGGTCTGTCTTCCCATTTTTCTTGAACACACAATAGTGCAACTTGCATGTATCTCAGTTGCTTACCTATTCGAAAATCATCTTGCAGTGACGGATCCAGAAATTCCACTCCATTGCCTTTTTGCCAAAGTTCATATGCCTAGATTTTGATAAGATGAGGTTAGTTACTACTATCATATATTGTGTTCAAACTAGTAAACCAGAAATACTTTTCGAGATATATAATTCACTGTGTGTCCTTATGGAATTTAATCAGAGTCTCTTGTCGACTCTTTAAGAGCTAGAGAAGAAGTACTTGGCCTCTTCAGAGAAATGAACTTACGTATTCAAGAAGATTCAGATCATTCTCGATGCCATATTCACACGAATTCTTCTTTCCACCAAGGATTTGCAGCAACAGGACGCCAAAACTGTAAACGTCGTATTTCCTGGAGTATATGCCTCGTTTAACATACTCTGGAGGAACACAACCACTATAGAACACAAACAGAGATGTTAGGAACAAGGAAGTATGGAGTATTAAGTAAGTAAACAATGTTAAAGATTCATGATATTTACTAAGTCCCAACAATCTTTCTGGTATTTGCTTCTTTTTCGTCTTTCTGGAAAAGTCTAGCTATACCGAAATCTGAGATTTTTGGCTTCATCTCGTCGTCTAGTAAAATGTTGCTAGCTTTCAAGTCTCTGTGAATGACTGAATGTTGAGTACTCTTGGAGGTATAAAAGCCCTTGAGTAACTCCTTCTATAATACTAACTCGCGTCTCCCAGTCTAATTTCAGGCTCTTCACCGGGTCTGCATCAGATGAATCAATTCTTATACATTCTACGTATCTTTAATTTAAGACAATATAATACGCAAGCATTGTCAAGTACTACCATAAAGGTAGAAATCCAAGCTCTTATTTGGCATGTACTCGTAAATCAGTATCTTCTCGTCTTTTCTGATGCAATAGCCCTGAAGTTGTACAACATTGACATGTTGTAACTTTGAAGCAAGTGAGACCTCATTCTGAAACTCTTCTACTCCTTGTTTAGAGCATTCAGAAAGACGTTTTACTGCGATTTCTTGTCCATCACTTAACCTTCCCTGAAACAATAAAGTCTCAAATATCTCCATTGATTTTGGTCAATGTACTCAAAATCGACTTGTTGAGTTACCAATACCTTATAAACAGGTCCAAAGCCTCCCTCTCCAATCTTGTTTTCGATGGAGAAATTGTCTGTAACTTCTTTTATTTGATCAAAGCTGAAAACTATCAGATTATGACCTATACCTCTTTCGTTTAATTCCTCCATACCTATAATCAAAGGAAAAACGTTTAGTCGTTTAAAAGAAAGAGTGAACAAGGAGTTGATAGTAGTTACCTTTAGATCTTATAGTTTTCCTTTTCAAGATACACACTATTGTGCTTATTAGGAGAATGGTGATCGTGATCGTTGGCAAAAGAATTGCCAGTAGCCTTCGCTTGCTACCACGTTGGTGTTCTTCTTCTTTATCGTCTGAGGCTGTAAAGAAAGTTGTCGTGTTTCTTTCTATATTTAGTAAGTTTTCTAATTTCAACATTCTACTGGAAGGTGTAATACAAGAGAGATTTGTAAAGGATTATGATTTAACCTTCTTTTGAAAGCTCCCATCCGACATCATCACTAGGAACTTGGAATGCAGAAAAACCGCGAAGCCCCTTATCCTTCGCGTAAGAAACTTTAGTTCTTATAGCCTCGACATCATCATAACCAATCCAAGATGATCCAATAGTCACATAGTTCACAACATAAGTTGAGTTATATATAGGTGTGACTCCATAACTTTTCATATATCTCTTGATGGTTCTGTAGTTGATCGATCCATCGTCTGTCATTGCTAGACCTCTTGCAGGTGAGCCTACTGTGTTATGGTTTGGATTCACAAGCGTCCAGGCATAGCCATGGTATGCTAAACCTATAACGATTTTATTAGCTGGTAGGCCACTCTTGATCCATTCCTTTACACCGTAGTCTGTATTTCGTGTGCTAGCTGGATCATACAAAGCTGAATGTGCTCGTGTAACGTTGTCTTTTATAGGCGAGTAATAGTCAAATGATCTGAGATGAACCCAATCAACGTTTTTGACGATTGTATCTACTGGATATTTCATCAATTGATCATCTAGCATTGGTGAATAGTGTGCTGACATAGTCAAGATCAATCTCGTGGACTCAGAGTTGATCGCTCTACGCCACTCTTCAATGAATGTTCTCATATTAGTCATGTTTGCAGCTGTATTTGGTTTGACACCAGTAAGATCCAGCCCTTGAAATCCATATCGTTGAGCTGTTTTTATTGACGTTGTGATGAATGATTTTCTACGCGAAAATTCACTAGTCATCGCGAAAAAGTCAGGGGATTCATCATCTTTATTTACTCCTAAGATGGATAGAAGTGTGATAACTGATGGATTACTTTGTTTTACAGTTTGTGTGAATGTTGAGATATATGGTTCATCAGATTGAGATATGTAAAGCTCGAAATTCGAAGTGTTGATAAATGCATAGGCAACATGAAGGTGTGTGTACATATTGGAAGGAATTTCAGGTATTGGAAACACACTTCCAGCATACCAGAATCCTGATTTTATCCAAGATGTTGTATCTGACGAACGCGAAAAAGGAAGAACAAGTAGAAAGAGGAAGGAGAATAGGATTTTTGAAGACATTTTGAAGTAAAAAGACTTGTGAAAACGGAATTGAAATACTTAAGATTTCAAGTCATCAAGCAATACTTCTTACATGTCTTGACTTTTCATTCATGTAATGGTCTCAAAACTATATTGTTGATTTCGTCAGTTTCATTTTACTATTAATGAAATGATTTATAGTCACAGAAATATCTATGACTTGTTTTAAACTGTTAATTCAGAAATCCATCTTTGTGTTTTAAACTTTATGTCAGATAAAATAATGTCATATAGATTGGCACTGAACGAGAAATGAACTTCTTGGTAAAGGTCTTTGTCCTTTGTGATGAAATGTGTGTTTGGTTGCTTTCATAGAAACTCTTGGTGCACTTTGGAAAGTCAATATGAATTTTGATATGTTTCTAGCCATGTTCACATCTATAAAAGCGTCATCCTTGGAATCGCTTTCTTTGTGTGTTTATTTTTTTATATTCGAATTCTCTTAATGAAAGTATTGGTTTCGTCGTTCTAGTTGTACATACAATAATTCTTGATACCAAGAAGCAGGGGCGGAGCAACCCTTTGGTCAAGGGATTCATCTGAACCCCCTTTGTCAAAAAATTATACTATTTATATATGATTAAAATTATCTTTTATATATACATAGTAGATGTCGAACCCCCTTCGACTAGTTTATATGTCTACTTCTTTAGATTTTGAAATCCCTTATTAAGAATTCTGCCTCTGCCACTGCCAAGAAGCTATACAATTTCAAAACCAGCAATATAATCAATATATAAACTGTATAATCTTACAAAGTAAGATCTGAAGATCCGTAATTTTACTCCAACTTTGTAAAGATAAAGATATTCTTTTCGATACAACAGTAATACATGTCTAAAATTTCCACCCCTTGTGAACTTCTTGGTAAGTACTTTATGATAAAATATTATGAAAGCTCTATTATGCTTTGACAAGTGTGGCATCCTCTTTGACTTTCCTTGCCGTGCATATTGGTCATGCTTACATCTATAAAAGAGTTTCCATACTTTCTTCATACTTGTGTACCCCTCCCCGATATATCGATGAGTAAGATCATTTTATTTTAAGAGAATATATTTTATTACTTTAAAAAAATACTGTGCATTCAGGTATGTTTGAAAATTTCTTTTTTTGTTACCCCCCACCCCCTCCCACCGCATAGACAAAAAAAAAATTACTTTTAAAAAATTTACTTTTTTACCCATC
>JAOTQJ010000099.1:147725-178691 GCA_025642045.1 Solanum sejunctum | reverse complement strand
AATAATTCATATATTGTTAATAAAAGTCTTACACTGTATATTCTTCCCATTTTTTCTTTTTTTTAATTCCCCTTTCAGTATTTTTATTATCTCATTATTGAATATTCTCAAGTCTTTCAAACAGTCAAACTTTCTACATTATAAGAAATCTATTATTATGTGTTTGCAAAAGATCAAATTTATGTTTCGGTATCCTCTTCAAATTTCAAACAGTAAAATTAATCAACACTACTTATTGTTATATTAATTTATTCAACGCAACACTATTTTAACATCATGATATAAATTTTTTAATTTTTAAGTCAAATTTTATTATTCTTATTCTGTTTATATGTTTTTAATTGAAATTTTATAGTGTTTATATCCTAACTTCATAATATTCGCATATATCATACTTTCGGACCTTATTTATAGAATTACATTTAGTATATTATAATTATTTAATTTATATATAGGTCTCTATGTAAAATTTGGCTTTAGGCTTCCAAACTTGTTGCAACGGCCATATGAGCTTGATATTAGGCAAATGATGCATTAGGATAAATGAAGTTGATTCTGTCACTATTAATAATCTTGATTTATGTTTGAATCAATTCTCCTTTGCTCATCATGACATAAAAATAAGGTATGCAAAGGTACCTACTTTATCAATATGCACAATTTGAACCTTTTTTTTTTTTTTGAATAAACAGTGTTGTAATCTATACATTTTGGAATCCAACGACATTTATATAATATGTGGAACTTATAATCAGTGACATGATAGAAATGATCAAAAGGGATGTTGTTAGCTCTCGTATATTCTCTTTGTTTTGTCGATGAATTTTTTACTTAATATATAACAAAAAACAAATGAAAATTCTCAGTTGTTTTAGTCCACATCCTGTGTCAAACTATCATATATATCATTTTTTTAGATTATATATATGTGGTATTTTAAGTTAACTTTTTTTTTTGTCAGGTGATGCTACTAGAATCAGAAAAGGTCGTGGTAAGACTAGAGGGAAAAGTCTTGAGAAAATGAAGGCGGCTCTGGGATGCAAGATGAAAATAGAGATCCCAACTAGTTCAATCGGCTAAGCTATCCAATGAACTCACTACAACAAATTCGATTATTATAGACAAATGATTTCGTCACTTATAACTCATATTTGATCATGAAAGATCTTTTGTGATGAAAAAAAATTCGTCAGTCAGTCGTCCCTAAATGTGGGGTCACTAAATGTATACCAAGATAATTTAGCGCTTCGTCCCTAAAAAAATAATATTAACTACAAAATAACAAATTTGTACCCAAATGCATAACATTTGTGACAAATTTGTTTGTTATGAAAAGTAAATTTTTTTATGGTTCATAGTATGATTTTGTCACTAAAAAGGTTATTAATAGTGACAAAATTACATAGTCACTAATTATATAGTTCAATTAGTAACGATAACAATTGTCTCTAAAGCTGTATGTATTTCGTAGTTAAAGAAATTAAATTTCATCACTAATGACTAGTTTTTATATATAAAAAAATATTTCGTCCTTGAATATATAAACTAATGACAAATTTGTTATTATAAAAAAAGTAAACAATTTTGTAGTTAAATCTGTCATCTTGTCACCAAACATATTACTTTTACCGATGACATAAAATTGTCACTATAGATTCTTATGATTACCGACGAATATTTTCGTCACTAGAAGTATTTAGCTTATGACAAATTCATTTATTTTATGATAAAAATATTTATCTTTAAAATTTTAATTTAATTATTCCTATAAATTAATCCTTTGAATATAATTTTGTCATTAATGACAAATATTTATTTATTTTCATATTGGTATTATTTTTTAAATTGAAAATGCATAAATTAAAAAATAAATAAATAAAACATGCCGAATAATAATCATACAATTTAAGAAGAACTAAACGCAAAAGATGTAATATTCAAACTTCTTCAATAAAAGCAAGAAAGTGTAATTGAAATATAGTGAATATTTCTTCTCTACTTTATCTCTTATCACCCCAACCTTCATCATCCAATATCCAAAAAAAGTAACATCTGAAAATAATGTAGTCCTTTAAAAATAATGTCCTCGCCACGTTCTTAGTTTTCTTGTTCAAATCTTTTCCAAAATAATTTTTCGGAACATGAGCAATCTTACCAAAAGAGAATCTAATGATTATCGATGCAACTATTTGGTGAAGGACTTTCAACCAGAAAGACCTATCACTTTGTCACAAAAAGTAGTAAATTGAAGAACAATAATACCTTTATAGAATACATGACGTTCCTAAATGTATGAAGTGGTGCTTTTTGCCGAAAGTTGTCACAAGTGTCTAGTAGAATTTGGTGCTCTGTGCTCCAGCACAAATTAAACCCCTCATAAGGTTGACCACATGAGATGAAGTATGACATTCATCCTCACATAGTTATCACCATGACATTCTTCTCTGGCATTGCATATCTGTAGAAACCATTTTTTATACTCCAGCACTCTTGTGATAAAGTAGGAACTTCATCCTCACATTGAGCTCAAGTCATCACCATGACATTCTTCTCCAGCATTGCAAGTTTTCTGAAGTCCAAACTAGCATTTTTCGCTTCTAAGAAATTTAAAGAAGAGTGTCATCAAAATAAGCTTGAGAAACCTTCAAAGCAAAACAAATAAATTCAAAATTCTAGATTTAGAATTCAAATTCCGTCTTAATCGATCGAATTAGAATATCATAGAATAATGCCTCTCCCCTTTTATTCTTTTATGATCGTATTTATTTGAAATGCTTACCTTTAACTTCTAAGTGTGGAAATATTACTAGATTGATAATCACACAATTCAACCGTACCTGAATTTCTCATATTTATAGTTGATTTTGGCTACTTCCAATCAAGATCAAGTCCATGAAATCCCAATTGTCTAGCCAATGTTATTGATGAATCAATAAAACTTTTTCTTGCATTTTGTTCTCTTGCCATGACCTCATAAGCTGTTCTATCAGCTCTACCTCCCCCTATCAACAATAGAAATTTTATCGATGGATTTTTTCCAGTAACAGTGCTAGTAAATTGCACGAAAGAATCTGGATCTTGTGGAGATATGAATAATTGATTCAATTGAGGCTTAAGGTTTGGGAATGCATAGAATAGATGAGCCAAAATAGTGGAATCAATGTTGTTGAAGGATAATCCACTGTCCCTAAACCAATACCCTCCCTTAACAACATTGGTTTGGCCATTAGAGAAACTAAACCAATTGATGTCTGAATTATTTACCTTCTATCCACTGGTTTTAGATATTTAAAGCATGCTATCTTTTGGTATGAGTTTTTAATATATTTTCTTATCTCGTCTTCGAACTTTAAGGTGTTTAATTGCTTAATTTCATTTTTCTGTAGATGTTGAATCTTCAACAGAACTGTCAAATTGGATATTGCATCAACCTGATATAACTTTAGCGATGCACTTACTATCTAGGTACTACCAGGGCGACAAAATTATCCTAACTAACAATAACAATCAAGACTTAGCTTTAAACACAAATATCCATATTCATTACTCAATAATAGCAGCTACTATCAAAGACCAATCAAATAATAGTTCGAGAAAAATTAGAACATGACAACATCCCTAAGTTTTAGTTTCAAAAAGGAAATTAGTTCTCATGAAAGCTTAAACCTTGAGATACAGTAACCAATAAATATTGAAGAGAAAATTCAGGAAACACCTCCAAATAAAGATTCCAATGACACTTGAAATTGAGGAAATAGAATAACTAAATTCACAAACGATAAATCAAAGAGGAAAAAGAAGCAAAGAAAAGGAGGACACATTTGAGAAAAAAGGAGTGTACCTTTCATTCTTGGTAATTGTTTGGCAAAAAGAGAGAGAAGTTTTGCATATGTGAAGGTGAAATTGCAGACATCAGTCTCAAACAATGTGGAACTCAAAAAGGCTAACAGATGCAGTATGATAGTAGGTCAGTTTTGATTCAATACACTTTTGTATGTCTCGAGCAAAAAAGCTCGTCATTCATTTAAATTTCCTTATGCTTGAATACATGAGGATACACTTGTTGCATGAGTTTCCTTTATCTCAGTATTTTGGTTTTGCAATTCCAAGATTTGCATTAACTATTACATGATGCAATTGCTTGGAATAAAAAGATCATACAAGAAGTTACTTCAGTTATAGAACTTAGATATCAGTAGTATAATCGCAGACCTCAGTTATAAAAAATCAATCTCTATTCTTAGTATAATCAGTAGAATAAATTCTTCAGTTATGACAACATCCTTTCGAAAGTATGTTGATTTTCATTTCTCTATTCTTAGTCAAGTTTTCAATTTTAGAATAAATGAATATAAAGTTTTAAGACTCCTTATATCTGTTGTCAAATTAGAGCAATATGAAGTATCAAGGGATGTAAGCAGATGATGGTTAAACATGTAGAAAATAGTAGAAACCAACAAAATCCATTCTGTCTCTGGTGATCTTTATAAAAGCTATCTTATAGATTATAAATAAGAGAGAATAACTTATTTAGAGTTAGATTGATCTTGGGATAGCACATCTACCTTCATCCCCATTTTAGAAGGAAAAAGTAAATCAGAAACTATAGGTCCAAATTTCCTAGTAGAACCACTGATAGAGAAACATTCTAGCACCTAACGATCTGAAAGAGAAATCTGTAAATAAGGAGTAGGGTTGGTGTGGGATGCATGTAGTTGAAGGTACTTAGATCTATTGATGAATCCAGAAGTTCAAACTTTATCCAAAACACGCGCCAAAATCATTTGTTCAATAATCTTGAGTTTCTGGAGGTTTAATTCTACAGGATCTTCCGCTGCACGAATTTCCTGAGAAACGAAGTCATAAGCACGTAGGTTCATAGCTAGACCGACTATTCCAAGAGCACTCATCCATAAACCGGTTACTGGTACAAATCACATAAAGAAATGTAACCAACGTTTATTGGAAAAAGCAACTCCAAAGATTTGGTATTGCCCTAAAGATGTCGACTTATTCTTCTGACTAATGTGTTCTTTTTTTCGATAAAGGAAAAGTTAATAAGCGGAGTAAATAATCAACAATCTGACTAATGTGTTCTTTTCTCACACAGCATTCTATGTGTCTTAGTAGAGACTCCTCCGATGAATTTGACAGCTAGAGGAGCTTCAGCCAGACCATTTGGTTACTCATCATAATGAGCTGGACACAAAACTATTCATGTGTATTTTCCTCGAGCTTTATCATAAGAAGTTTATTGGTGGTGGATTCGATCATGTTTATGAGATCGGGAAGCAATTCAGGAATGAGAGAATGGATTTAACTCATTCTCCTAAATTCACAATGGTGAATTTTATATGGCCTACGCTGATTACAATGACACGATGAATTTGACAAAGAAGCTACTATCAGGCAAGCCTCTCAAATAGTTATCTGGATTGCTTTTCATGTTCAATCTATTGATATTATTTATGTTCTTAGGTTTGCTGAAGGATTATATATTTATTTTTCCTCTCTCTCTCTATGTGTATTGTGTCTTGTTTATTATCACCTATTGATTGGCATTTGTGCCTATTATTGACTGCAGGAAATAGAATGCGCAGTTACAGCTATCATGGAAGCACACGGATGTGAGCATCCAAACCTGAGGTCAAGTTACTATATAACCTTTATAGTTGACAACAACAGGATAGAAAAAATTTTTCAAGCAGAGGTCGGACTTTCAAGTAACAACATGATAAGTGTTGGATATGTTCCACACAGGTGACAGGCTAGTGCAGGAAGCATCCTGCATTCACGTAGGGTCAAAGAAAAAGATGCACGCTAAGTAGATTTCTCATGGCTCAACCCATGACCTATAAATCACACATCATGTGTTGTATTAAACCTAACTTACCTGATGTTTGCAGGATGGTTAAAAGCAATTGCATAAGTGAGGTTTCTGTATATAATATTTCACCACAAGCTCTATAATTGCCATTGTGGTCTTGTAATTCATAATCAAATATATGGTAATGCAATGATGCCTACGGGAAGGGAAAAAGTTTAATAGCAGTTGCAATAATCTCAAAGGAAATGTTGGGCGACAATACTTGTCCTTGCATTTTAAAAATCTAAGCCCTTCTATGTCATTTTTTTTGAAATTGTTCCTTAGTACGAAGGCTTAACAGGCAATGAAAGAAGTATGCCCTCTCACAGTTTAAGTTATGATTCCAGAAATTGAACGCAGCACCGTTCAGTAACAAGCTAACTATTTCGTCTGTTAGGACATTGTAGCTAAGTTATGAGTCTAGAAGTTGAATGCAGCCATATTTAGTAAGAAGCCAACTATGTCGTCTAGTAGGATATTGTGACACCCAGTGAAAAGACCAAAATACCCCTAGAAATGACCATGTGCGTAATGCATCTTCCCATGCTCCGTTCGCAAATCCAGGATCGAATTTGCGATCAGCACAAAACATTGAGTGAAAAAATGGTCTCGACTTGATTTTAGAGCAACCGAGGCGAATTAAAAGTTTCGCTAATTAATTCTTGACAGTAAGGTTTTCGTGCCCAAGGCACGACGCGCCTGGGACGCAGAGCCACACTTATGAAAATTCACCAAATTTTGATAGGAAGAGAATTTCTATCATGTCCAGGGAGGGTACCCTAGACGTGACTGGCACTTGGAGACCATTGCTAGCCCCCAAGCAGACTACTCAGTCTCTTTTCCATCGTTCAATTAATTCATCAGCAAAAAGAAAGGATATATTGAATGCAAAATCTATCCTATCTGTGGGCTCATATTAGCAACATCATTCATTCATAGGAAAGCAGAATAGATAACAAAAAGTCTCGATTATAAAAAAATAAAGATTAAGGGACAAGAACCCTCGACATTAACATTAATCAACATCAACATCTACGTCTATGTCTATAAAGACTCTATGCTATGATCTAAGATGATACCATGATAGGTCATGGCTACCAGCTGATAAATAAAACACTATACAATCAGAAAATAAATATTATCCTAATGTTGGGGAGGACTCACCACTGTCAGGATTGAAGAGCTCTGAACCTTAACGATCGGGCTGCTGAAATCCTCGTTCTATAGTATCTGCATCATAAAACGATGCAGTGCTAGAGGAGCGTTAGTGCGTGGAATGTACTATATGTAAACGGGCTAAGAAAAAGGAAATAGTATAATTGACACTCATCAATCACTCAGCTACAAGACTCTATCACCTCAGTATCCATCAAACATCAAACAATCATATCACATTGGAGTTCTATCATCAAGAAACCTATCTAGGAGTTTCTATAACCGACAACCACTACCTATGAGTCGGTAGTGATACAACAAAGAGATGTCGTTGCCATATTCGTCCAATACCTTGTCGGAGTAAAGGACGAGCCTACCAGTGGATCCAAAAGTCTGTCAAGTCCTCTTTTGGGACAAAGAAAATATCCATTTTCACGGTCCAATACTTTCCTACACTGGCCACGTAGTCAATGGGTTCGAGTGGGACACACTGTTACCCATTTTGGTGCTAATACTCCTCCCAGGACTCAATATGCTCATAAGTCTGTCAATCCATCAAGAACTCTCATCACCCAACCTCTGCAGGCAAGATTTTCTGCCCAATCTAAGGGAATTATACCCATTAGACTCTATCAACAATAATTTTCAGCTATCACAGTCATCAACACACTCAAATCAGGACTCATACTCAATCAATCATCATTTTTAAGCATTCAAGGCTCTAGACGTCCCCCTAAATTCATTATTCAAGTCTTTATAGAGAGGAATTCTAAAAGGTACATCACAATCACATAATGAAATAAATATACCATAGACTTTAAACTTGATGATCATCAATTTAAGATACAAAAAATATAATTTAAAGAACATATTCAAGAATTAGAAACAATATTCAAGAATTAAAGGTATTATTCAAGAAAACTTTCAAGAAATCACTATTTAAGACTCTAATTATCAATCTTGCATCCTAACTTTATATAAGGGCACATGGAAGAACAATTCTATGCTTTTGGGTAGCCTTTATATACCTAGGAATGGAAATCATTCGAAGAACTTGGAAGATTCTTGAAATCCTTGCTTGATCATCCTCTTCTCTCTAACTTAACGTAAAATTAATAGACTTAGAATAGTTTTGAGTTTAAAAACCCTTTTTGTACGAATTATACTTCAAAACTATGTGGGGATATAAAAATATGTTAGGAAGGATGAAATTGCCCTTCCCAAATCAAAATAAAAAAATTGCTCCTCCCTTGCACTAATGCGTGACGCAGTGTAAAAATACACTTTTTTGTGAATTTTAAATTTTTGTTGAGTTTTTGAAAAAATACAAAGTATGGTTTCGCGTCCACTCTACATCGTGGAAGGGGCGTGGAAACCTCACTATTTTAAGCCTTCTTTAAAAAATTATAATTTGTGTTTTTGCACAATAAAGCCAAGTCGAGACCATTTTTCGACTCAGGTTTTTGCGCTGTTCACAAATCCGGACTCAGATTTTCTATCAGAGCTTGCGAAGATACGTTGTGCATACAACCAAGTATAGGTGTATTTTAGTAATTTCATGGGGTATCTCCCCCTTGAAATCATTCGTCCTCGAATGATGAGTAAAGGTGGAAAGGAGAATTGAATAAACTTAGAATTCATCTCATTCCTCACTTGGGAACACTCGAAGTCTCACTATCCCTCATCTATCTATCATTATCATAGGCTCGAGAATAGAATAACACAAAGCATCACTTAATGGAAAAGAATATTCAAAATTGGTAAGAATAAGAATGTTTACCTTTGAAGTCACCATCACTTGGCACGAATAAATGTTGGTATTTGAGCATCATCGCTTTCTCAGCTTCCCATGTTGCTTCCTCAACAAATTGATTACTTTATAGGAATTTAACGAAGGCTATCTCCTTATTCCTCAGCTTATGAACTTGTTTGTCAAGAATCTAGACTAGAACTTCTTCGTATGCTAAGATGTCTTTTACACCTGTACTCTCTACTCGAATCGCTAAGGCTGGATCCCCTAAACACTTTCTTAACATCAATACGTGGAACACCGGATGAACCCCATCTAACTCGGAAGGCAAGTCTAACTCGTAGGCAACCTTCCTAATCCTTCTTACAATGTAGTATGGCCCGATGTAATGAGGACTCAGCTTTTCTTTTTTACCAAATCTCATGACACCCGTTATGGATGACACTTTCAAGTACACCCAATCATCTACCTCGATCTCCAAGTCCCTTCTCCTCATATCTGTATATGACTTCTGGCAACTCTGAGTTGTCTTAACCCTTTCCCAAATGACTTTCACCTTCTCCATAGACTGGTGTCCTAGGTCAGGCCCAATTAACTCGATTTCACCGACCTCGAACCATCCAATCGAGGATCTACACCTCCTCCCATACAGTGCTTCATATGGGGCCATCTAAATACTAGCATAGTAGCTATTATTATACGCAAACTCAATCAGCGATAAGTAATCATGCAAGTTTCCTTTGAAATTAATCACACATGCCCTCAACATATGCTCCAAAGTTTGGATAGTGCTCTCTGCCTGCCCATCTGTTTGAGGGTGGAAAGTAGTACTCAAGTTCACCTTCATACCCAATCCCTTCTGGAAGGATCTCCAAAATTAAGAGGTGAATTGAGCTCCTTTGTCTGAGATGATAGACAAGGGAACCCCATTCAACCTCACAATATCCCGAATGTAAAGTCGAGCATACTCTTCCACCATATAGGTTGTCCTCACCTCCAAGAAGCAGGTTGATTTAGTCATCCTATTAACAATCACTCAAATTGAATCATGTTGCTTTTGGGATCGAGGTAACCCCGTGATGAAGTCCATATTGATCACCTTTCATTTCTATTTCAAAATTTTAAAATTTTGAAATTCTGAGCTAACCCGCAAGGTTTCTGAAGTTCAACCTTAACCTGTTGGTATATGGGGGCATTTGGAAATGAATTTTGCAATGTATTTCTTCATGCCATTCCACCAATAGACTTCCCTAAAGTCGTGGTACATCTTAGTGGAGCTAGGATGATTGGAATACCTAGTACTACAAGCCTCGGCCATGATTCTGTCTCGAACACCATCAACATCAGGCATATATAATCTACCTTGATACCTCAATACCCCATCTCCCCCTTTGGAGAAAACCATCACCTTTTGGGTATGAATTGTTTCTTTCAATTGGAGTAAGACAGGGGCTTGGTCTTGCTTCTCCTTCACCTCAGACACTAAGGATGAAGCAGAACCATCCTGAACATTGACCCCACCTTCGTTGTTCTCCTCAAAATGCACTCCCAATTGCACCAATCTATGCACTTCCCTGGATAATTCTCTCTTCCCCTCCTCTACATGGGTAGTGCTACCTATGGACATCCTGCTAAGAGCATCATCAACAACATTAGCTTACCAGGGTGATAGAGGATGCTTATATCATAATCCTTGAGCAACTCTAGCCACCCCTTCTGCCGCAGGTTGAGCTCTTTCTAACTGAACATATACTGTAAGTTTTTGTGGTCAATAAGTAAGTCCACATGCACTCTACAAAGATAATGACGCCAGATTATAAGTGCGAACACCACTACTGTCAACTCAAGATCATGAGTTGGATAATTCTTCTCATGAATCTTAAGCTATCTCAAAGCATACGCTATCACCTTCCCTCTCTGCATAAGCACACACCCCAAGCTAACTCAGGATGCATCACAATATATCACAAAGTCACCCGTCCCATCTAGCAATGTCAACACCAGTGCCATAGTCAATCTAGTCTTCAACTCCTGAAAGAACTTCTCACATGACTTAGACCACTGAAACTTGGCCTTCTTCTGAGTCAGCTTTGTCAAAGGGCCTGAAAGAGAAGAGAAGCCCTCCATAAATCTGAAGTAGTACCCAGCCAAACCCAAGAAACTTCTTATTTCTATTGGAGAAGTTGGTCATGGCCAGTTCTTAACTGCCTCAATCTTCTGGGCATCCACCCAAATGCCATCTCCCGAAATGATATGGCCTAAAAAAGCCACTGACTTGAGCCAAAACTCACACTTGGAGAGTTTTGCATACAACTGATGATCCTTAAGTGTCTACAAAACCACTCTAAGGTGATTTTCATGCTCCTCCGCTTTCCTCGAATATACTAGGATATCATCAATAAACATGATCACAAATGTATCAAGATATAGTCTGAATACCCCATTCATCAACTCCATGAAAGCTACAGGTGCATTTGTTAACTCTAAGGACATGAACAAGAACTCATAATGGCTATACCATGTCCTAAAGGCTGTCTTAAGAATGTCACTTTCCCTCATCTCCAACTAATGGTAACCTGATCTGAGATCTATCTTGGAGAAACAAGTAGCACCCTGAAGTTGGTCAAAGAGATCATCTATTCTAGGAAGAGGGTACTTATTCTGTATGGTCACCTTGTTCAACTATCAGTAGTCTATATACATTCTCAATAATCCATCTTTCTTATGCACGAATACGGTAGGAGCACCCCAAGGTGAGACACTAAGCTGTATGAAACCTTTCTCTAACAAGTCTTTTAGTTACTCTTTCAATTCTTTCAACTCCGCGGGAGACATTCTATAGGCTGGAATTAATATGGGTTTGGTTTCAGTAGAACATCAATCCAAAGTCAATTTTGCTATCAGGATGGACTTCGGGAAGATCATCAAGAAAGATGTCGGGAAACTCATTCACTATTGGGACTGACTGAAGAGTGAGAGACTCAACATCATCAGACTTCACTCTCACGAGGTGATAAATACAACCTTTAGATATCAACTTTCTAGCTCTAAGATAGGATATGAATTTACCATTAGGGGCAACAAAACTCCTTTTCACTCTAAGATAGGCTCATTAGCAAATTAGAATCTAACCATCCGAGTTCTACAATTGACAGAAGCATAATAGGCATGAAGCCAATCCATGCCCATTATCATATCAAAATTGACTATCTCCAACTCTACCAAATCATATATTTTGTCTTTATTAGAGATAGACACCATACAATACCTATAAATGCTCTCAGCAAAGATGAACTCTCCAGTAGGAATAGAGACATAAAAGGGCTCAAGTAAACACTCAGGAAGAATACCAAACTTTCTAGCCACAAAAGGAGTTACAAAATATAAGGTGGCACCTGATTAATCAAAGCATAGCAATCATAAGCAAAGACACGAAGCATACCTGTGACATCATTTGTTGCAGCCTCCTACTCCTGATGGTTACACATAGCATAAAGGCATTTTGTCCCACCTCCTGTACCCATAGTAGTAGCACCTCTCTGCTGATTACCTACTGGAGCTATTGTCGAAGACTGAGCTCTGCCGCTCCCCTTACCTCGACTCTTCTTTCGGCACTCATAGCTGAAATGA
The DNA here is from genome assembly GCA_025642045.1 of Solanum sejunctum. Taxonomy (NCBI): domain Eukaryota; kingdom Viridiplantae; phylum Streptophyta; class Magnoliopsida; order Solanales; family Solanaceae; genus Solanum; species Solanum sejunctum. Next base: position 166,290 of record JAOTQJ010000099.1, on the reverse strand, counting down.
CCAACCTGACCATACGCATAATACACATCCTTGCCCACCTAGCACTCTCCCAGATAAGCTTATCATACTTGCTACAAAGTGTCTTTCCTCATATACCCTGAGTCACACTGACCAGAGATTGGGCACCAGGGGTCTTGAAATTTTGATGACCCTGAGATTTTTTCTAATCATATCTCATTGGTTGCGCAGGCGCACTAGCTGTAGATGGTGCGGAATGTGATGATCTCTCTTGGAAATAAGATTTTTTTTCCTCTATTTTGTCTCTATAGGATAGATTCATATCTTGCTAACTTCACCTTTCTGTTCAAGTGTTTGTCTCTATCCCTCATCTTATCTTCTTCTGTCTGCTAGGCATACACAATAAGTCTAGAAATATCCATACCCGAAATCAGCAAGGCAGCCTTACACTCTCTTCTATCTTCTATCTTTCATTATCTTGGGTGCATACCTTGATAGTTTGGTGAACTTAAGGCTATACTCCTTCACAGTCATCCCTCCCTGCTTTAGATTCATGAATTCATCCTCCCTTGCTTCCCTCAACTCTAGTGGAAAGAAGTGATAAGGAAAGGTAGTTTCAAACTCATCCTACATTGCAGGCTCCGCATACTCAACTCTACTTCCCTCCCACTTAGTGTACCATAGATTGGCTATGTCCTTTAGCTGGTAGAACGCAAGCTCAACTCCCTTGACTTGGTTGAATGCATAGCCCTCAAGACTTTGTACATCTCGTCGATGAAGTTCTGCTGATCCTCCTCCACCTTGACCCCGTATACACAGGTGGGTTCATCCTCAAGAAGTCCCTAAAGCGAGTTGCAGCTGAGGGCTCCTGTGAACTAGAACTCAGAGCTTGAGAACCATGGCTATTTCCTTGGGAGGCCACTAATTGAGTTAGCATGGGGATGGCTCCCCCTAATTCCGCCTCAGTAGTGGGAGCTGGCTAGGGCTGAGTAGGAGGCACCTGAGAGACCTTAACAGTCCTAGCGGGACATCCTTGTCTTCTAGTATCAGTCTGAATCGGAACCTCCATTTAGGTATTCTCAATGATAGGAGCTAGGGCATCTCTATGAGCGGCTGTTCTCTTGGGCGACATTTTTTGTAAGCGTAAAATACATAAGTTACAAGTAGGATTTCAGAAGTTAACTCTTAGCACAATTTTAGATCATAGAAGAAGGGTGACACTACCTAATGTCCTATAGCCTTCTGCTTATGATGTGTGGTGCACAACATACCCATAAACAAGACTTTACATGACACAACTTCATAGACTCCTTAGGACACTCGAACTCTGGGCTCTGATACCAAGTTTGTCATGCCCCAGGAGGCTACCTAGATGTGACTGGCACTTAGAGACCATTGCTAGCCCCCAAGCGGAACACTAAGTCTCTTTTCATCGATCATTCAATTCATTAGCGAAAAGAAAGGATATATTGAATGCAAAACCTATCCTGTCAGTAGGCTCATACTAGCAATATTATTCTATCATAAGAAAACAGAATAGATAACAAAAAGTCTCAATAATAAAAAAAAGTATGAGGGACTAAATCCCTCGACATCAATATCAACATCAACATCTACGTCTATGTCTATGAAGCCTCTATGCTATGATCTAAGACGGTACCATGACAGAACATGGCTATCAACTGCTAAATAAAAGACTATCAAATCAGAAAATAAATATCCTCTGAATGTTGGAGAGGACTCACCACTGTCAGGAATAAAGAGCTCTAAATCTTACAATCAAGTTACTGAAGTCCTCAGTCTATAGTATCTGTTTCGTAAAATGATGCAGTGCCAGAGGGGCATTAGTATGTGGAATGTGTTATATGTAAAATGGGGTAAGAAAAAGGAAACAATATAGTTGACACTCATCAATCACTCAGCCTCACCTCAGATATAAGAGACAAGGCTCTATCACCTCACTATCAATCAAACATCAAACAATCATATCACATCAGAGTTCCACCATCAAGAAACCTATTTGGGAGTTTTATAATTGACTACCACTAACTATGAGCCGATAGTGATATAACAAGGAGATGTAGTTGCCACATCCGTCCAGTACCTTACCGGAGTAAAGGACAAGTCTGTCAGTGGATCCAAAAGTCTGTCAAGTTCTCTTTTGGGATAAAGGAAACATCCGTTTTCATGGTACAATCCTTTTCTACGCTAGCCACGTAGTTAATGGGTATGAGTGGGACACACGCTTACATATGTCGATGCTAATATTCCTCCTAAGACTCAATATACTCATAATTCTATCAATCCATCAAGAACTCTCATCACCCAACCTCTATGGGCAAGATTTTCTGCCCAATCAAAGGGAATTATACCCATTAGACTCTATCAACAATAAATTTCAGCTATCACAATCATCAACACACTCAAATCAGGACTCATACTCAATCAATTATTAGTTTTAAGCATTCAAGGCTCTAGACGTCCCCTGAAATTCATTATTCAAGTGTTTATAGAGAGGAATTCTAAAAGGTACATCACAATTACATAATGAAATAAATATACCATAGACTTTAAACTTGATGATCATCAATTTAAGATACAAAAAATATAATTAAAAAAACATATTCGAGAGTTAGAGACAATATTCAAGAATTAAAAGTATTATTTAAGAAAACTTTCAAGAAATCACTATTCTAGACTTTAGTTATCAATCTTGCATCCTAACTTTATATTGGCGCACATGAAAGAACAATTGCATGCTTTTGGGTAGCCTTTATATACCTGGGAATGGAAATCTTTCAAAGAACTTGGAAGATTCTTGAAACCCTTCCTTGATTCTCCTCTTCTTTTCTCTAACTTAACGTAAAAGTGATACACTTTGAATAGTATTGAGTTTAAAAACCCTTTTTGTACGAATTATACTTAAAAAATCATATGGGGGATATAAAAATATGTCAGAAAGGATTAAATTACCCTTCCTGAATCAAAATAGAAAAATTGCTCCTCCCATGCACTAGTGCGCGATGCGCACTAGTATAAAAATATACTTTTTTGCAAATTTTATATTTTCGTCGAATTTTTTAAAAAAGGCATAGTACGGTTCCGCATCCACTCTGCATCGCGGAAGGGGCGCGGAAACCTCACTGTTTTAAGCCCTCTTTAAAAAATTATAATTCACATTTTTGCCCAATAAAGCCAAGTCAAGACCATTTTCTGATTTAATTTTTTCCACTTATCTCAAATCCGATCTCGAATTTTCCATCAGAGCTTGGGAAGATACGTTGTGCGCACGACCAAATTTAGGGGCATTTTAGTAAATTCATGAGGTGTTATCAGGAAAAAAAAGTTAAATACATATGTCCGCGCCCCTAGCGCAATGCAGACATGTTGTATTAAGCAAAGTACATATGTTCACGCCTCTGCCGCGATGCGGACATGTTGTGTTTCGCAATAACTTTTTCTGTTGTTTATGGAGGGGTAGTTTCAACCTTTTCCACCCTCCTTGAACCTTAATTGGTCAGTTTTCACCCAAGTAAATCATTAGAATGCCTTTATTCCTTCATTAATATTAGAACAAGTTTAAGCAAATTCAAGCGTAAAATCAAGAACCAATTAGGGCTTTTAAGAATCCTTCCCAAGTTCTTCCAAGAACTCATTCCTCAGGTATGTAAGGCCCTCCAAAGTTAGTCTATTATTATCTTAGCATCAAAAATCACCAAATTTTATTCAGGATCATGACTACAATGTGAAGTTAAGATTTTTCCTCTAGTATTAGTTAATTTCGTCCAAATATTTGTTCAGGCAGTCTTCTTGATATAGAATCATGTCTTTTACCAATTTTAGCATGAGTTACACTATGGAACAAGATTTACTTTTATTGATATATTTTGAGAATATTGCATTTATTTCAAGAAAAAGAAAGACTAGCACTTGCATAGTTTGAGTCAAGTTTATCAAGTACTTTTGAGATTACTTTGCACTGTAGCTGAATAAACCAGTATGTTCTAAGAACTTGAGAAGATACTAGTTACAGTTAAGCTAAAGAGTCCACATGAGAAAGTTAAACAATTAAGTTGGGCTAAGTTCCCGTAAGACCAAAGATATATTGAGAAGTCTATTTCTTAAAGATATGAGCTATATAAGTATTTTTGGGAGTAGTAGTGAGCACTAATATGAGTGAGAGTAGAACTAATAACTTGAACTCATAAACTACATAGCCAGCATAGGATAGGATTGTACCTAGGTAAAACTCCTCACTTGCCACTAGGATAGCCCAGTTTTTGGATGGATCCACTCCCCTAGTCTTTCATCTCCTAGCCCAGCAAAGTACGGGATAGCTCTGGCAGCGTGGGCAAGATGTTGTATAACCCACAAAGCTCATAGTGGTTGTTGTCGATTAGAGAAACACCCTAAGTAAAAGTAAGATATATTTTACATACAAGTTTTCAGCATGTTATTTTTAGCATATAGAGTACCTATTATTATGTCACTTCATTCAGAGATATGACTATGTATTTTGAGAATTATTGCATTCTCTTAAATTCCATTTTGGCCATTTTACATACCATACATACCACATACTGACTTCCTTAGAACCTACATTATTTTATAATACAGACGCAAGTGACAGAGTCCCTCAACAGCTGCTTCATTAAGGACCAAGCCCCCATTCAGGTATCGGTGAGGCCTCTTCTCTGCCAAAAGCTTAGAGTTATTACTTATGATTTCCTTTCTAGTAGTTATTTTTAGTTGTGGCTATCGTAGGCCTATCCAGGTAGTACTTTCAGATTATTCAAGTAGAGGTTCCATAGACTATGTATTAGATACTTCAGTTCTGGTTTAATTGATTTAATTGTTGAACTATTTCTCAAACAGATTGATAATCTTTGCATGTTATTTATATCCTTTCCACAATCATTTTAAGTTTTTCGCTAAGCAAGTGGCCGGGCGAAGTGGTTTGCTTGGGACCAGCAATGGTTCTAAGTTCCAGTTATGTCTAGGGTATAGACTCGGGGCATAACAAACTTAGAATTAGAGCACAGAGTTCAAGAATCCTAGGGAGTCTATGGAATCGTGTCTAGTAGAGTCCGTATTATAGGCTTGAAGTACACCACATCTATAATGGGGAGGCTATATGGCATTAGGAAGTGTCACATTAATTGTTATTCTTTGTCTCATGCTTCAGAGTTTACCTCTGTTTAAGTCCCCCCCCCTTAACTTATGCATTCACACTGTGTTTTCAGATCGTACCTCTAGCAAAGCCGATGGACCAATAAAGGGTAGAGAGCACCCAGCCAGGAGAAATCAAACCAGCCTGGCCTAGTTCCTGAGGCATCTAGAGGTCCCGATGTGCCTGTTAAGTAGCCACAATAAGCAAATATCTCTATGTTGAGCTTCGCTAGACTATCTAGATTTTGGCTCAGGTGGTCACTACTTAGGGAGGTCACTAGAGAGATGGTATGAATGACAGGTCAGATACCGCCAGAGTTTGTAAGTTCCTGAGGATGAACCTACCTAAATTTATGGGGTATAATGTAAAGGAGGATCCTAAGAATTTTATTCAGGAGATCTAGAAAGTGTTCCAGGTTATGCATATTTGTGACATCAAGTGGGTTGCCTACCAGCACAAAGGGGTAGCTTGACTCTAGTTTGATTAGTAGAAAGGAACCAGGGTAGATGGGGCACTAGCTGTTAGTTAGGCAATGTTTGAGAAAGCCTTTCTAGGATAGTACTTTCCTAGAGAGATGAGGCAAGCGAAGGTGAGAGAATTCCTAAATCTAAAATAGGAGAATATGAGTGTGGGGGAGTACAATCTCAAGTTTACTCAATTGTCCTGTTATGCTCTAGCTATGGTTATGCTCTAGCTATGGTGTCAAACATGCACACTAGGTGGATCTATTCATGTTAAGGCTCTCTCAGATGACTAAGAGGGAGTGCAGGAATGTTATTCTGATTAGGGATATGGACATAGCCCGTTTAATGACTTATGTGCAGCAGGTAGAGGAGGATAAAATGCAAGATAAGGAAGATTTCAAGAGCAAGAGGGCTAAGACATCAGGCTAGGAGACTGCTAAGAGCATGGCTGGAGGTGGAAATCACTCTTCTTTTCTGCCTAAGATATTCGGATAACACCTTCATCTGCTAGTGCACCTGCATCGAGAGCCAGGAATCAGCAGGGATCACAGAATTGCAGGTTTCTACGTAGCTAGCCATAGGGTAGCATATCTCAAGGATTGAATTGTTTCCTACTTGCAGGAAGTGTGGCATTTCTCATCGCAGAGAGTGTCTTATGGGCACAAATGGTTGTTTCAAATGTGGGCAGGTGGGACATTTCTTTAATGATTGTCCTATGGGAAGATAGAACATGAGAGATAATAGATCACAGTCAGTTTCTTCAGCACTGTAGGGTAAGCCACCTCAGAGAGGCACTAGATCAGGAGCAGGCAGGGGCACAAACTGCTTATATGCCATGGCCACCAGACAGGAGTAGGAAAACACACTAAATATGGTTATTGGTATGCTAAAAATATTTACTTATGATGTCTATGCATTGTTAGACCCAGGTTTCACATTTCATTTGTTACTCCCTATGTAGCTATAAAATTTAGAGTCAGTCCAGAATATCTTCTCGAGCCTTTCAGTGTTTATACTCCTACTGGAGAGTTTATTCTAGCCTAAAGAATTTATAGGGTTTTTCCAGTCTCAGCTTATCATAAGACTATTGTAGTTGATTTGGTTGAGTTAGATATGGCAGATTTTGATGTCATCCTAGGCATGGACTAGCTACATGCTAGTTATACTTCTATAGATTGCAGAACCAGAGTAGTCAAATTTGAGTTTCCTAATGAACTAGTCCTAGAATGGAAGGGGCTCAATTTTTTCAAAGGGTCAGTTTGCCTCATTGATGATGGTCATGCTCCAATAAGAAAGCAGTCTCTATTAGTAATTAATCTAGCCAAGGTAGGGTCGAATCTACAGGAAATACAGTGCTTGACTATAAGCTTTCACTACTAATCATTCCTATTATCTATAACTACAATCTCTAGATGGAGGGTTTGCTTGTGATTTAATGAAAAACTTAAATTAAAATTAATTAAGATTCGGGAAAATACTCAAACTTTTAGGAACAACTTGGGAATTTGTGTTCCCCATGGTTCGTTGTCTCGATTACCGTAGGTAACATCCTACAATTAGTGAATCACATGTAGGATGATAACTTAAGTTCTTCTAACCCTTTTGTGAAGGTGAAGCTCGAATTTCACCGTGGCGCATGGTCAGTTACCATGGCGTGCCAACTAACTGTTACCTATTGTACCAGTCAACTTTCCCTTGGTTAGTTTTGGTCGACTACCCATGGTTCCCGCAAACCCAAGTTGTGGGTGCTTAGCTACTTATGGGTAAGATAAAACACACAAAAATGTAAATAATAGATATAGTTGAGAGTTTCACCAATAACAGTGGAAGAGATAGGCACCACAAGTTGCAAAACCACAAGCTTGATTGATCAACAATGAGTACAAGGCAAGATTTGCAATTTCCAAAATAATTTTTCCCAAAAAGAACACTAATCTACTCTAAATCTAAGAAAAGCTTCAAAATTATATTGAGAGATGTCTACTATTCGAATTCTCCAAAAAAAACTTAACTTAAACTATTTATAGTATTTATAAAACAATCCTAGAAATTAAGCAGAAAAGACAGCTGACATCTGATAAATTTCGTAGTTATGACCCATAGGTTGGCCTACGAGTTGTAGTTGAGGTCTCGTATTAGGTTCTTGGCATCTTGTACTGAACTGGTATGATCTATAGGTACAATTCATTACTTGATCTATGAATCGTATATTGGTCTCATAGTCATGGCCTTCAGTTTTTTGGTCCAATATTTTGGCTTTGTGATTCTTACTACGAGTCCACCTATACGATTCATAGTGTGTATTACGACTCGTAGGTTGGACTCGTAGAGGTGATATTCATCGGAAAATTTATGATTTTTGGTCTCTGATTCCAGCTACGACACCACCTACGACTCGTAGCGTGAGCTACGACTCGAAGAAGAGCTCATATGGCTTTTGCTTCAGCAAAATCTGCAACTTTTCTTCAAAATCATGTCAACCTAACTTTTTTGCAAAATTAACACACAAACAGATCACGATACTAAAAATTCTCTTTAAGAACTCACAAAATCCTTTATTTTAGGCATCAAATATGTTGTAATTTGACAATACATCAATACCCTCAACTTAGAATTATTGTCGCCTCAAGCAGCGACTCAATCTATGCAGACAAAGAGAAATACATACTAGTTATATCAATGGTATATACAATTGTTAATTTGATTCAGGTACCCAGCTACTACTTTCAAAACAAAGTTGCAAAGTTATTGAGCAAGCAAGAACATCATGAGGTACTTGACAATCCAACTTTGATAAGCTAAGGAGCATTAACCTTCCACATTCACTGGCATAGTTATATGCTACTCAAGTAATGCAAATGTCCTCACTAGAAAGAAATCCCTTATATTCACTCAAGAACATGCAGAAATCAAGGACTGAGGAAACATTTTCACTCCTATAATTGAAATTAATGCACAATGACTAACACCATAAGCTTGCCCCTATACGTATTTTTCTGGCTTAGTGAAAAAGTGGATTTGGATCACTTTAGGACTTAAGAGCTTGTAACATATGTTCTTAGTGCTTAGTGTCTAAAAGTTATCCTTGAACCATGCTTACCAACACTTTTAACTTCACAACCCATCAAATTTCACTTATTCCTCCCTTATTCCACCAATTTAAGCTTTTCCTGGGCTATTCTTTCACTTTTTATGACTGTGTCTCAATTTCAAACTCATTTTTTCACATCTTTTCAATCCAAGGCACTTTTTCTTTTCTTTTCCTTCACCCATCTCATGATTAATCATTTTTTTCTTTTCACTTCAAATAACAACCTTATTTTTGTTACTTTACCACAATAAGGGCCACCTTCAATTTAGGCTTTTAGCCTAAGGTGAAGTACACAATATCTTTGTCTCAAACCTGGGCCACCAATGTAGCCACCCACAACTTAGGATTTTAGACTCAATCAAAGTTCATATGGTTAAGGATATATTAGGGCCAATATTAGGGTATTTCATCAAATAAGGCTAAGTCAGCAAGGTGTCAAGAAAGACTGAATGCATGAGAAGCTCAAACATTCAGAGCAAGGGATTCACTAGTTCATTTGGTAGGCAACTTAGGCAAAAGTGGGCTTTTTATCAGGATAAGGGCCTAAGATCACTTCCAAATCAACTAAGTCACTGAACCAAGCTTAGAGTGTGAGGACAAGTTTTGAGTCCATACAAAATGCATGAATGCTGCAAAATAAGCTCACAGCACACATGGTAATTGCATCCACAATCAAGTATAGACTTACAAGTCATGATTTCAGTCTTAGCTTACCTTCACAATATCAGAGCAAACATTGCCAGATACGCAAAAATATATGAATACATCAATACTCACAACCTCAAAAATTTTGAGGGTACCCAATTTTGCATCAAAAGTTTAAAGAAAATTCAAGAGCTATATATATGCCATAAGATAACATTACTATATATTTACAAATTATCTATACTTCCTAAAACATGTCGGTTCAACAAAAAATTAAACATCCACAAGGAAAAAGAAACACGGCAAGAAAATCTTGGGATCAAAAATAGGGGAAGTTATGGACTTGAGGCAACTCAGACTTTACCTTAACCCATAACTTCCACCACCCCACCAAAAGATGATACTTTGTTCTCAAAGTAAAGATGAAACAAGAACAAAATATTATAATATAGATATATATACATACATTCATTAAAAACCAAAAATAAACATTCAAACTAAAAGTAAAAATAATATCAAACATAAACATAATTAAAACACAACCAAAAACTACATAAAAACAAGATTGTCTAGAAAGAGAACAAAGTATCCTAAATGTCAAGATAAAATTGGTTCAAAAGAAGTCAAACATCTTGGTGCTCATACATTACTCTCGGGCTGGGGTTGGGTTTCCTCCTCTGCTACAGTGTTGGAAGTATCCTCTCCAGGTGGGGTGTGCTATGCTCGGTCTCACTGAATAGCCTCCAATAAAAGTGAGTCATGCACCACCTCTGCAGGTATGGACTCCTCCTTCTCAGGTCTTGGACTCTTCGGGGTCGGCACTGGATCAGTATGCTCTAGAGGCCTCTTCCCTGTGGTGTTCGGTCGGTCGGCAAGTTAATTAAATGCCTCATCTCCTACCGATGCTCTCTCAAGGAATAGAATAGGGGCTACCAACATCTGTAGTAAGTCGGCCTTGAACCTGCCCAACTCCTCAGTCATCATACTCATGTCAGCAGGCCTATAACCCTCAAGCATCTTCTAGACTCTAGTCTCGAGTGCATCAACTTGTGCATCAAACTCTTGGACTCTGTCATCTACTAAATCTCAGGTAAATGCCCACATCCTCTCCTCAGCATCCCGAATAATCTGAACCCGTGTTGATAACTCTTGCAGCCTGCTCTTTGCTATAGCCACCATGCACAATAAAGCCTGAAAAGCAACAATAGAGAAAAAAAGGATCAACCTAAAATGTGGTTGCTACTGGTGTTGGGGTGCTGGTGGATGGTGTAGACTCAATCTCAGCTGCCAATGTGGGCTCTGTAGTGGTCGGAGTAGTACGTGTATGAGCTGGAGGTACTGGAACTTGTGGCTCGACTAGAAATGGCCCTAGGATAATAGGAGGAGCTACTCATGGTAAGGCCACTAGATTCTCGTCAGCCTTTATCAGGCTGGGATCCATAGTGAGTGTAGCCTCTATATAAGGGTCCTGGTGGGGGTCAAAGGGAACACCTGCTGCACTGCATAATCTATGAGTAAGAACTAGAAATGGTAGTAAGGTATTCGTCCAAGTTGCAGCCTCACAGATTTGCTCTGATATAATCTGGGCCCAACCAATAGAATAAACATCTAGGATGCTAGCCAATAATATAGCCCTCTCAAAGGTGATCATATTATCCGCGAAAGTTGGCCTGATATGCCAGCAGATAGTTGACCACTAAAACTTAGCCCGAAATGACAGGTGTTCCTTCACAATCGAGTCTACATGGTTTGTGATCCATGTAGGCTCCATACCCAGATCTCAAATCTGACTCGCAATCCACCGTAATAACTCTATCCTGACCTTAACATCCTTCCTCGTAATCGTTTTTCACATTTTATCGATCCAGCTATCATGCTCAGCAGTCGACTAGGGTACTCTATATGTTGGCCCCAAGCTGTACTAGGTGAATTATCTCCTCTGATATTTTAACCTTCCATCCTCTGACTGTCACCACTCGTAGCCTTGACTGGTCGATTGGCTTCTTGTTCTTTGTCAACCCCTGGCGGAGTGTAGCAAGTATGCAGTGGAGAACTCACGGACAACTAAAGGGGTATATTTTCCTAGTTATTGCATAGTCCAACGAAGCCAGTGCTCATTTAATCCTATATCTAAGTCAGGTACTCTATCAACCCCACGATGCTCAACCTGGATTCCTTATGAAATTGTCAAACTGGCTTGCCATGCCCCTTATCTTCTAGCCACTGGTTACAGATCTCTTTCGTGCCCGCAACACACTATCTGGGGTCGACCGAGGGCTGAGACTGGGCCTCCTCCTACTCAGGCTGAGAAGTGCTCTTGAACTCTGACATGAAGCCAGAATGTGTAGGAGTCATCTGAGTTGAACTACTCCTCGAGTCATTTTTCTCCACTTTTTGTACCTCCTCTTCAGACTGGGAGGCATTTAAAACTTCTATAGGCTCCTGAGCTGTACAGGCTCGGGTTTGAGGAACATTGGCAAAAGGGTCAATCCTGACCTTGTAGACTTCAGTTGAACCCTCGGACCTCTCAGTCTTGGAAGACTCATCCACTAGTCTCCGCCTAAATGTTTGGATATCCCTCTTATCTTTGGGCGGCATGATATCTGCAACACAACCAATAATCCACATGAGCATTAAGATAATTTACTTACTTAACACACAACAAAGAACAAAACCAAATAAAGGGTAAATAAGAATTGATGCAACTGCAAATGTGCAAGTACGAGTCCAGTTATGAATCATAGATGACCTATAAGTCGTATGCTAAGCTCGTAAAACCAGTTGTGCCTTTGAAAATGCTTTTTGATCACAGATGTAAGACATAGTTATGACTCGTAGGATGGCCTATGAGTTGTAGACTTGGTCTCGTACCTAGTTTTAGAAATATTTTTAAAACTCAGCTAAGTCTATGAGACCCTCACTACGAGTCATACTACATAGTACGAATCGTATATAGGTCTCATATGAGGAATGTGAAGGAATTACAGGTGACCGATGCTTGCTATGAGGGACCACTATGACTCATATAGGAACTTAAGGTTCGTAAGAGTGCCTCGTAACTGAGCATAAAACTACCTGTAATGCCTACTCATTTCTCACTCAAGGCATAAATTCATCACCAAATCTCAACACATTTAAACAAAGGGGAACAAAGCAAGACTAAATGACACATATTCAACTCCAAACTAACATTGGCAATTCAAAACGACCATTGACCCTAGGAGTTGAGATTAATTTTTACAATTTGTCAAGCGCATCAAACATAGAACACATTCTAAACCAACACTTGGCAATCATTCAACATTCCAAAGGAGTGTAATCACCATTCACAATGATTCCATCATAACTTACATGCTCAAACACAAGCAATCACACCCCCACTATCAAAATTTCAACACCGACAACCTTTTCAACCCTATGTGAGCAACAATAATGTGACTCAAATAAAAATCTTCTCAATTGCATACTCATAACCATCCATTCCAAATCTCAACAAGGCTCAATTCACAAATTAATCATTTTGAAATACAACAAACCCTAGATTAATGCTTAGCTCAACAAAGCAATATACAGCATATTCAAGCATGATCAAACTAAACCCATACTCATGTAGGGAACAAGATTATCAATAATAACCCTAAAATAGAACCAAAAGTCTTATTGATTGCATTGAAAAGTAAACCAAAACAAGGAGAGATGATTTTCGTGTCAAAAACCTAGAATTTGGTACCCTTTGCCGAAATCTTCGCCTAAAAAAGACGTGGGCAGACGATAATTTTGGTCAAAATAGATTTACAGGATGGGAAATGGTATTTCGTCATGTTTAGGGTTAGAAAATGGGGAAATTGGGGTCAAAGATTATTTTGACCCCCTTTTATAACAAACTGGGTCAGATTTTAAAATGCCTCAAATTGAGGCTACGAGACCCCGACTACGAGTCGTAGGTCATCTTACGACTGGTAGGTCCCTGTCTCATACTTGACCTAACACTTAGTAAGCTCAAAAATCATACCTAGGTACTACGAACCCCTCTCATGACTTGTAGGGAATTTTACGAATTGCAAGGTTGGCTCGTAGCATATGTGTCAACTTCAGATACTCACTATTTACCCTACGAGGCATGACCATGAGTTGTAGTGAAGATTACAACTCGTAGGAGCTGCTCCAAGTCCAATTTTTCTAGATCTTTAGTTCTTCCATTTTGTTTACCTGCAAACCAAGTCTCAAAGCACTGAAATACTTAAAATTATTAAAATTTCATCATTGTCTCTAACTTTAAATCAAATTACTACTTACTACTTTAAGTCATAAAAAAATAAAAAAAATAAGTCAGGATTGCCTCCCAAGAAGTGTCTTGTTTAACGTCGTGGCCTGACTTTGCCATCTCCCTTTGTAAACTACCATTGTCCACACCTCACTCTTGCATTCATTTGGGTGTTTAATGGTTTAGCGGATATCAAACACAACTTCTGCATCATTAACCCTGAACTGCAGCTAACCTGAATTAATATCGACTAGGAGTCTTCCATTGACTAGAAAAGGTCTCCCAAAAATGATGGGCACCTCAAAATCAAATTCACAGTCGAGGATCATAATATTTGCCAGAAACATGAACTTATTAACTTTAACAAGCACATCCAAAAGGATTTCCTCTAGCTTTTTAATGGTTCAATCTGCCATAAGCAATCTCATTCGTGTTGGGGTAGGAGTACCAAGGCTAAGCTTAGGCATTAAATTGATACTTTCTCCTAAGTTATATAATGCTCTTGCAAATTCAATGTTGGCAATAGTGCATGATATAGTGAATGCCCCTAGGTATTCCCACTTCTGAACAAGTCATTTAGTCATGATCACACTACATTGTGGAGTTCCTATGAGAACTCTTGGCTTAAAGTACGTTTTTTGGTGACTAAATCCTTCATATATTTAGCATATCCTAGAATTTTGTCCAATGCTTCTAGGAGAGGAATGTTGATGGAGAGTTGCTTCAACATTGAGAGAAAGTATTTGAATTTACCCTCCTCTTCCTTCTTTTTGAGCCTTTAAGGGAATAGAGGAGGATGTTTTGGCATGGATTTCACTTTGTCATGCTCCCTTATCTCTTCTTGTTACATGCCCACACCCTTCGGATCTTCTCCCTCAACTTTAATTTCACCATCAAGACCCTTCTCAAATACTTCATCCACCATAACCGGCATAAGGGAATCTATTGTATTCTTGCCACTCCTCATCATCATTGCCATGCAATGCCTTTCATTTTTTAGATTTTGAATTGTATTACTTAGTAGGGTGACCTTTTGGCGTTGGTTCAATTATGAAGACACTTGCCCAAACTGTTGGTCAAGTTGCTAGATTGCTATTGAATGAGAATCAATCTTTTGATTGATACTAGAGATATTTGCTTTCATTCCCTTCAGGGTCTTATCTTGATGGTTTGCTCGCTTCAATAACTTTTCAAACATATCTTCAATCCTGGAATTGCTTGAATCCTGGAATTGCTTGATCTGGCATCATGATTGTGTGGTGGCACATAAGGACCACTTTTGTAGCCTTTTCTTCTCCCTCATTATACATTTGGCACTCTCTCTCTCATAATATCTGCCCGTATTATCTATGTACATCCTATCGAGATTGAAATTCTGACCTTGATTCCCGAAACCTTGCCTCTAATAGTCCTAATTGGACCCTTGGGGGTTGTTCCAGAAACTCACTGCTTGGTTGCTTACATAACAGGCATCCTCATAAAAGAATTGATCATCATATACAGGAGTAATAGGGGTTGGTGAGCTATTGCCTTCATACTATCTTGGTTTTGCTTCAAAACCAAATCCATGCTCGTACGGAGTTGAGCAAGTTGCTCCATAATCTCTTCATTCACTTTCGCTTGCTCACTATTTATGGTAACTGCGTAAGAAACTCTTTGTATTACCAAGATCACTTTGACCCCATGCTTTGTGGGTCTTCACCACTTGCTCCATTCTTTCTACCACTAACTTAAATGATTGATCAAGAAAAACACCTCCCATGATCGTGTTGGCACATGATTTGCTATTATCATCAAGTGCTCTGTAAAATATCTCGACCAAAGCATTATCAAGAATCTTATAATCAGGGACCACTCTCAGTCATTTGGTGAATCTCACCCATGTAGTGCTAAGAGAGTCTCTAGGCAATTGCCTAAAGTTATTAATTTGTTCCTTAAGCTTCAGCTTCTTCAACCTTGGGAATATCTTTCTAGAAACACCCTCTGCAGCTCAGTCCAACTTGTGATGGTACCTAGAGGGAGTTCAGACAACCATATTGTTGCATTGCCAGTCAGTGACAATGGGAACACCCTCAATCCAACAACATCAATAAAAATATTTTATGTTCCCATGACACTTTTGCACACGAAGACGGCATTTTAGAGATGAAGGTGGGGATCCTCTGATGATAACCCGATAAATAGGCCACTGTTTTGGAGCATCTGGAGAAATTCACTTGATACTATGAACTTAACATCAGCCAGTAGAAGGGGAAGTACTATAGAATCGATAACATCCATCACCATAGGGTTTAGTTGATATTAGTTTCAGCCGTAAGCATTTGCACTGAAGTCACTGAGTTGTAAACGGTTAACCCTTGGTGATGGATTCTCCTTTCTTCTTAAGTCTTTCTCTTTCACATGTATATCCTCCTAAACTTCAATGTCCTCATTCACTCAAGTCATCCTTCTTGGTAGTCGATGGATCTCAAAATTTAGAGGAGCTAAGGAATTTCCTTATCTCCTTATGTTGGGCATACACCCTAGTATACCCTACAAAAGAAATCAAACAACAAAAGTAAAGTACAAGAGACTATAGAAATTAACACTAGAATTAACTACTAGTGAAATCAAATCAAACCTAGTCGTATTCCCTGGCAATGGCACAATAATTTTATGTTGATGGTCACTCTCTAATAAGAAATCAATCAATATCAGTAATTAACCTAACCGAGGTTAGGGTCGAATCCATAGGGAATACAGGGCTTGACTATAAAATTTCACTATTAATCATTCCTAGTATCTATAACTACAATCTCTAGATGAGGAGAGGGGTTCTTGTGATTCAAAGAACAACTTAAAATGAACACTAATTAAGATTTGGGAAAATACTCAATTTTGGGAACAACTTGGAAATTTATGTTCCCCATGGTTCGTTGACTTAACTACCCTAAGTAACATACCTACAATTAGTGAATCGCATGCAGAATGGTAACTTAAGTTCTTCCAACCCTCTTATGAAGGTGAAGGTCGAATTTCACCATGGCACTTGGTTGGCCACCGTGGCGTGCCAACTAACCGTTACCTATTGTCCTAATCAACCTCCCCTTAGTCAGGTTTGGGTCGATTAGATTGAAACACATCAATCAAATCCTGTCATCTACTTTCCTTTTCCTATTTATCACTACATTGGTCGGGATCGTGATAGTGGTCAGGGTTTCATGTTGCCCACCACCAAACAACATTAATCATGAATGGAAATAGATAATACATGCAAAACCCCAATCGTAAATATTCACAAAACCTAGGTCGTCTCAAGTCAACTACCCATGGTTCCCACAACCCCAAGTTATGGATGCTTAGCTACTCATGGCTAAGATAAAGCACACAGAAATGCAAATAATAGACATAGTTGAGAGTTTCACCAATAACAATGGAGGAGATAGGCAACACAAGTTGCAAACCCACAAGCTTGATTGATCAACAATAAGTACAATGCAAGATTTGTAATTTCCAAAAGGAGTTTTCCTAAAGAGAACACTAATCTACTTTAAAACTTAAGAAAAGCTTCAAAATTATATTGAGAGATGTCTACTATTCGAACTCTCCAAAAAAAACCTAACTTAAACTATTTATAGTATTTATAAAACAACAATAGAAATCAAGTTAAAAAGATAGCTGGCATCTAATAAATTTTACAATTACAACTTGTAGGTTGGATTACGAGTCATAGTCGAGCTCTCCTATCAGGTTCTTGGCATCCTGGACTGAACTAGTACAACTAATAGATACAATTCGTTATTTGGGCTACAATTCATATGTTTGTCTCATAGTCTTGGCCTTTAGATTTTTGGTCCAATATGTTGGCTTTCTAGTTCTTGCTATGAGTCCACATATAAGAGTCATAGGGGCGACCTTAACTTGGCAGATTTCTAATTTCTGGTCTCTAATTTCTGTATGGCATCACCCTACGACTCGTAGCGTAAGCTACGACTCATAGAAGAGCTCGTATGGCCTTTGCTTCAGTAAACTTTACAACTTTTTTTCAAAATCATACCAACCTAAATTTTTTGCAAAATTAACACACAAAACCTTGTCAGGGTTCAGGATTCTCGTGCCGAGGCACCTTCTCTTTAGTCTGTCCAGTTGTGAATGAGTTCCCAAAAGTTTTTCCTGAGGTTCTTCCCAGGGTCCCTCCTGATAGGGAGATAGACTTTGGGATAAATACTTTTCTAGATACTCAGCCCATATCCATTCCTCTATATTGTATGGCTCCTACGTAACAAAAAAAGTTAGAGTTGCAACTGAAAGATCTCTTAGATAAGGGTTTCATTAGACCATGCGTCTCACCTTGGGGTGCTCCAGTTCTCTTCGTACGTAAGAAGGATGATTCTCTTGAATGTTCATAGATTACCGTCAGTTGAATAAGGTCACCATAAACAACAAGTATCCTCTTCCCAAAGTAGATGACCAATTCGGCCAACTTCAAGTTGCTACTTATTTCTCCAAAATAGATCTCAGATCCGGGTATCATCAGCTTAAAGTTAGAGCGAGAGACATTCCTAAGACAGCTTTCAAAACCCATTATGGTCGTTATGAGTTTTTGGTCATGCCATTTGGACTGACAAATGCACCTACAATGTTCATAGATCTTATGAATAGGGTGTTGAGACTGTACCTAGATATGTTTGCTATCATTTTCATAGATGATGTCACGACCCAACCTAGGGCCATGACTAAAGTCGATAGGGCACTCAGACAAATACTAACCCGAGAAAAAACCCGACTACCACAGTCAAGAAATCTAACAAAATTTTGGCAGAGTTTTCTCTGTTTTACTGACTAACCACACCTGCAAACAGAAGCTCAGAACAGTCAACATACATATACGTACATAGGCGGGCTGACAAGGTCACTGTTGTGGTACAACCGCCCAACAAACATCTCATACATACATAATCATATCACGGACACCATTCCCCACCCGCGTGTAT
>JAOTQJ010000099.1:133185-147625 GCA_025642045.1 Solanum sejunctum | reverse complement strand
AGTAGTTTCTAAGAAATTGAAAAACAAGTTAACATGTAAAAGCAATTTTATTATTTATATTAATCAACTTCTATGGAAAATTATCTTTCTACACATAATTTTATAAGAAAAGGTTAAAAAACCAGAAAAATCCGCAAACCGCACCAATCCGCACCAACTCGAAAAAATTCGAGGTTGATAAATTCACATTTATTGGTTTGGTTTGGTTTATGTATTAAAAAATCCGATATAAATAGTTTGGTTTGATATTTAAAAAATCCGCATCAACCCGCGTCATGTACACCCCTAACTAGTATAGGGTTAACTAAGGCTAAGCTGTAATTTCAATCAACAAAAGTTAAATCATCTCACAGAAATTCAAGTTTCTAAATATTTGTGTTCTCAAGACAACTTTTGGTCATCACAATGTTCATAAAACTTATGTGCCATGTCTGTGTTCTCCTTCTTCTTTTAAAAAAATTTATTATCTTTCGCAAATAGTTTTTCTATTTCTACAAGATAAGCGCAATATCTGTCTGCACTCCACCCTTTATATGTTGTTCAGAGATATGAAATATATTATTGTTATATATAACTATGTATCAAAGATGTATATTTTATTCGTATACACTATTTCCTTTATACATTGTTCCAAGATGGTGTTATTTTTTAAAATTTATATTTTAATATTATTTAAATATAAATGATAATTAAGTTATTTTTGATAAGAAAGTTTTTGGTTCAATAGACATTTTGTCTGTATTTATCTTTTTTTTTTGTTTCCCATTCGATTTCGATCAGTACTCGTATTGAAATCTAATTAATTTGAATTTGCGCCTCCTCAAGCTCCATTCAAAGAGAAACGCTCTTTACTAAAGATTTTTTCATACTCAAAACTCGAATTCGAGATTTTTTGTAAAAAAGAAACAAATTTATTTGTTATACCACATTCTTTGATATACCTATTTTTGAATAAATGTAAGATAAAAACAAAATTTATGATGATTGATTTAATATGTAAACTCAGAATAAATTATTGATTTATAGTGAATAAGTTTTCACATATTTCTAAATGCTTCTAGACCTTACCTTTTTCCTTAAAAGGGCGATGTACAATGTACTTGAATGTTCCATGGACTATATGAACTATATATTTCATAAAATTAGTGGTAAAACGATAAATATATTTTTTACTTTTAATAACAAAATTTAAATTTAAATTTTGAATGTAAAATCACTTTTGGCTCTAAAATAGTCTTTTTTATAAGGAGAAAAGAATGAAAATAATTCTTTATTTTTGAGTTAAGAATCAAAATAGTCTTTATCTTTTAACATGAAACATTAATAATTATCCATGTTTCAACAATTGGTACATTTTTTATATTATTGCAAACACAGTTTAATTTTTTAATGGAGTTTTTCCTTGTTGCAGTGAGAAAGATTTCCACAATTACTAACCAAATCTTCCCCTCATATGGTAGTCATATTCCATAAATCGTAACAGTGTTTCGCTATGAGACAAACAAAATCAAAATAAAAAAGACCCATATTCAGAGAAGCAAAAAGATTTTCAATTCCATCTCATTGCTTTTTAAGAACTTTTTTTTTATTTTTTTGGCATAAATTCTCCCTGTCTTCATCATCTATAAAATTTTTAGATTATTATGATCATCGATGGTGTTCTCGCTGTTAGAAAATACTAACTAGATTTGCCTATTGAAGAATTTAATTAGGAGAGTGCTATGCGTATTAATGTCTAGTTTATATGTAAACAAGTTTCTTGCACATAAGGTGTTCGATAAATTGTCACATTATCATTTGGTGGAAACCGAAGAGAATGAAGTACCCAACTCTGTCAAAAATGGCTCGTGACATCTTATCCGTTCCAATTTCTACTGTAATAGCCGATTCCGTGTACAACATTGTAGGCAAAAATATGGATCGCTACAGGTGCTCCTTGCGACCTAAGACCGTCGAGGACCTCATGTTTGCCAAGGATTGGTATTGAATTCGGTCTTAGGCATAACTCACACTCCAAAAGCTAGCTTAAAGAGAGGAGGACTGCCTAAACCTTATAAGGAGACCACCTATCCCATTAACCACCAATGTGGGAATTTGTGTCTCATTTTTCGAGGCCCAACATTAGGTGAGACGGGCTCTGCTCTGATACCATATTGAATTAGGTCTTAGATATAACTCACACCCCAAAAACTAACTCAAAGCCTAAACCTTATAAGGAGACCACCCATCCCATTAACCACCAATGTGGGACTTTGTGTCTCAACAATTAGCTTCAAAATGCATCAGTAAATACTTTTTATGCACCAATTAAAATAAAAGTCCCAATTTATATTTTCTCTGTGATATTAAATACTTGTCTAGATTGCCTTTGTGGCTGATTTCTGTCTTCTTTTAAACTATCATAAGAAAATCTTTTTCAAGGAGAAGCTCTATTAAAATTTAAACGGTATTTGCAAGAGTATCAAAAATGTATCAATTGTTGAAATATGAAAGATTATTAATGCTCCAGGTTAAAAGACAAAAACTACTTTAATTATTAACTCAAAGTATTTTAATCCTTTTCTCTTTTCATAAGAATCTAAAAATTAATCAGGCCAAACAAATATAAGTGTGATAAAAAAAATGACTTATGAATTATGAGGCACCATGAAATTGTAGTCAACTCCATGGATAAATATCTTTTCACATTCATAAATTTAAATATATTTTAATTATTAAGGATTGGTAAAAGAAAAGTCAAAAACGATACCACTACCAATTATTTTAATTTCAATGTTTGATATATATTTTATTACTTTATCTATCTCAAAATATTTATCATATTATATTTTTTTTAGAGTCAATTACTAAATTTTAATTAATATTTTTTAAAATATATTTTTTATTATATTAATATAAAAAATAATTATTTATAGTATTTTTTATTTATTTTCTTAATATTAATATTTGTTTGAATAGTTACTGATAATAACTTTGAGAAAAATAAAATCAATCTTAATTGTTTTTAAAGCTATTTCATAAATAGAGCTATTTATGGTTATCACTGTGCTTTGTAATTTTTGAAAATATTACTCTAAAAAAAGGCCACTAGAAAAATGAATAGTGAAATAATCATAAAATAACAACAACAACAATATTACCCCAATGCCTCAAAAGCTCCCGTTCATTGTGGAGTAAGGGGAGGTCGGATGTAGCCTGACCCCTATGTTTAAAAACATAGCGCGACTGTTTTCAGATGACTCATGATGAGCGTCGAAAGTTGCATTGACTAATTGCTACTTCACAATTGAAAGAAGCGCAAACAGTTTAAATAGTCATTTTGTTTTATTCTATTATACCCCAAAATCAAAAAATAATGAATCTTTAGCTCCATCCGAGATTTGCCAAAATTCCTATTTGACTAATTTTTTCCAAAGAAAATTTGTCTTTGACTAATAGATAAAATTTCTAGTTGACTATTTTAATAAATGTTTTAACTTTTGTTCACAAATAGGGTGGACCATTTGGCTACTCGTTATTAATTTAATTAATGAGATTGATTTGACAATATTTAAAATAAAGTTAATGACTCACTTTACCAAACTAAATTGTCCTTTGGCCTATGTAACCATCGAACTCGAAAATCGTACGTATCATATTAATTTGTGTTATATTTTATAAATTTTTTTATATTTGTCTCTTCATATTCGATGTGAGATTCTTTAAAGTGTCATATGCACTATATAGAAGCATATAGTCAATCCTTCTCTTTGATCTACCCTCGTTGCTCCGTCCTCAGTTATAGATATCTATGAACTTAGAGTCTTCCTTCAAAATTGACCCACTATCGTACTGAATGATAGTCTGATTTTAATATCTTATTTTTCATAACCATAGTATTGTCAATTTTGATCCAAGGGCTATGGCTTCATCGATCCAAACAACACACACATCGTGCAAGCTTATGTTATAAATGTGTTATAAAATTCTTTATTTTTTTTGTTCGGATATAAAATTCATCCAAAATATCATGTACATTGTTTTTTCAAAAACTTGCTAGCTTAAAAACCTGACAATCCTATGTTACAAATAAATTGGAACTAGTCCCAAAACTTATGAGAAATATTGGAGGAAGCTTCATTACTTTTTCTAATAATCTAGAAGAAACCCATTTAATTAAGATGGAAATTAACTATTTCTGTTTTAATTTATATGACTTATTTTTTTATCAATTAAAAAAATTAATATATTTTTATATTTAATAATAAGTAATAAATTTAACTATAAAATGTTCAATTAAACATTTATGATTTATTTTTTATCGTGAATTTTATTTTTTTTCTTTTTTTAAAGTTTATGTCAGATCAAATTATATCGTATAAATTAAATTGAAAGGGAATATAAGTCATGGATGATATGCCAATAGAATTTGGACAAAAAGATGAAACCTCCTTTCTTAATTTATTAGAGATCAAGTTAATAATTGTCATGTCTGAGACATTTATGAATTATCCAAAAAGATAGTGACATTGAGAAATATCCAAAAAGAGATATTTTAAAAATTAATTTGATTTTATCTCTTTTTGTTTTGTTTGGTGAAGTATAATATTTTTTTTTGAAGCTTATATAATACTAAAATAAGTAAATCTCTTTCTTTTTTTAAAAAAAATTATTCATACATCTACCATGTACATTAAAATTATGAAAATGGAATTTATATGTTTAAAAACATTTCATCACAATGATGTATTATTTCAATTTTCTTCTTCTTCCCTTTTTCTATTCTCGAGGATTTAATATTAAAAAATATTATTAGAGTTTGAAATTTTTACAAGTGAATATGTTGAGACTTAAGTCTCATATTGATGGTTAATGAGATGGGTGGTTTCCTTATAAGATTTAGGTAATCCTCCTCCCTTTGAACTATCTTTTGGGACGTGAGTTAGGCGTAAAACCTTCTTCAACATGGTATCAGAATAAGACCCATCTCACCCAATGTTGAGCCCCCAAAAAATTGTTCACTCACCAGATGCTAAGCATTGGGCGTGAAGGGAGTGTTGAGACACAAAATCCCACATTGATGATTAATAGGATGGGTAATCCTCCTCTCTTTGAGCTAGTTTTTGGAGTGTAAGTTAGGTCTAAGTCCTTTTTCAACGAATTAAAATTTCATCACATTGTGTTGAAGGTCATATTTCTTTATATTCATATATTTCACTGATGATATTCATTTTATAACGTATCATTATTTCATTCACAATTCATAATATTTATTTTGAAAATCCATAAAAAATTCTTAAAATTCAAACCTTTATAAATTCAAACTGCATAAATTGTTGCTTGAGTTACACATTACGTTAAAGTTCTATTTGTTATTTCATATTTTTACAAGGGGTATTTTTGTCAAAATGTTTTTTCTTAAAACTATTACGTCCCATCATCAGTCTTCCATTGTTATATGAGTGTAAATTTTTTTTATTTTTATATTTCCTCACTATAATTTTTTTTAATTATATAATAAAAGTTGCATTAAGGCGTTAAATTAAATAAAGCATTATATAATAAGGGCGGCTTCATTATTTTATGGCGTGATTGACTCAACATCACGATAGCCACATTTGCATTAATACTTTATTGGATCGTTTGGTCGCATTCATGATTAGTTGAATCTGTTATTTCCCTATCTTAAATTTTATTTTGTCATATCTAATCTTTTTCTTTATAGATTTTGAGCTGAGGGTTTAAGGAAAACATGCTCTCTACTTCTATGAGGTAGCGGTAAGATCTGCGTACAATCTACCTTCCTCAAATCCCACTTTATGACATATTACTGAATATGTTATTGTTATTGATTAACAATTTAGAATCTCAAATAATATATGTGCAAGGCTGAAAAAACATTATATATATGTTATTATGTGTAAAGTATGTATCTAGATAAAATATAATTATTATTTTATTGGGTTCAATTACTATAGCTGTTCGAAATTCATAAATCATTTTAATTGAGGTTCAGAATTTTTTCGAATATGTTCAAACTAATTTTCCATTACTAATACCTTCAAGATTTGGATACAGAATTTCTGTTATTCAAAACGTGAAATTTTTTGGTACGAATCAAGATTTAATCAAGAGTTCAAGCCTTAAAAATAGAGCCTGCAGGATTTAATCAAGGGTTCAAGCTCTGAAAATAGAGCTTTTTGTTAGAGAGCATTTTTGTAACCACCCAATTCGCTAGTGTGTTCGCTCTGGGCATAAATCTATATGGTTTTAAAACACATCACTAGTAAGTAAGACTTATGTACTTATATATCCAACATCTTTCTTGTGTTTTACTGATATATGAGGCTTCTATCTAAAGATGGATTGTTAGAATTTTACCTCCAATCAACAATGGAGTTTGGAATTCAGCAAAGGGCGTGCAAATTTTCTTATCAGTTTTTATTAAGGATATGCAAAATTAAATAACATATATGTTTATTTCACATAGTTTAAGAATATTTTTGACCTTTTTCCCAATTAACTAATATATATGTGCAAGTCAAAAAGAAATATATCTATTGTTATGTGTAGCGTGCGCATGTAGATAGAATATAATTACTATTCTATTAGATTCAATCTTGTAGTTGTTCAGAATCCATAAATTATTTCGATCGAGATTGAGAATTTCTTTAAATACGTTCAAACTAAACTCTACATTACTGATAAACTAAACCTTCAATAACAAAAAAGAATTATATAGTTTTAAATTCACGTTTTTAAATTTTCAATATTATTTCATATGTAAAATGTTCAACCTATGACCAAGCTATTGATGATAAAATTGGTGCTCATATGGTCCATATCCATTAAATTGTGTTCATTAGTTTACCTGTCCTTTTACTTCATGGGGGCATGAATGTTCACTAAGGTGAGAAAGGTCAATGCCATTACAATTTTAAAGAATTTAACTCATACATACAATAATAAATAGATTCGAATTCATGAATTAAATTGATAATTTTTTTTTAAAGAAAATTAGAAGGTTTACATCAACATCATTGAGTTTGGGTGAGTCCCTAATTGAAAATCCAGCTACGCCCTTGACTATATGTTGAGACAAAAAATCCAATATTAGTGGTTAATGAGATGGGTGGACTCCTTATAAGGCTTAGGCAATCCTTCTCCCTTTGAGCTAATTTTGGGGGTGTGAGTTAGGCCTAAAATCTAATTCATCATTGTATTAGAAAAGGGCCCGTCTCGCCCAATGTTGCGCCCCGAAAAAATTGCGCACACACCAGATGCTAAGCTTGCCCATACACCAGATGCTAAGCACTGGGCTGGGGTGTTAAAAGTTCCGCATTGGTGGTTAATGAAATGGGTGAACTCCTTATAAGGCTTAGACAATCCTCCTCCCTTTGAACTAGTTTTTGGAGTGTGAGTTAGGCGTAAAACCTAATTCATCACTATAACATAAAGAATTTGTGCACTATATATATTGCATTTTATTAGGTCATGTACTTTATTTTTAAGGTTATTAATCACTTTTCTTAAAAATGACTGATGAAAATTTAATAGAAAATTAGATTATTAGTATATAAAAATTAAATTTATTTTAGAATTGTTAGTGTGATTATGATTGAATTGCAAGTCAATTGGGTTAAAAGGTGATGGAGTAAGATGCAAAATAAAATAAAATATAGACCATTCATTTTTCATAAAGTAAAGCTAAAAAAAATGAAGAAAGCTATTTAAGATTAAAGTTAGATCTCAATATATTTCATTTGATAAACTTAAATTTGTTAAAGTGTGTTCAATACGAAAAAAAATATTTGAAATTTAAATTATGAAAAATTAAAAGATATTTTTCTCAAATATCAAACATACTCTTAAAATTATAATTTTTTGAGAAATAAGTTGACCTACGATAACAAATAGGCAAGTGTTCAAATTTCAACCATCCTAAGGGAGGGGTATTAAGGACTTTTTCCTCTATTGACTTATTTTAAAATTGAAAATCTTCTAGAGTTTGAATTAGTCAAAAACAGTAATTATTCTTTTATTTTTAATCAAAATTTTCAAATTCAAAATTTAGATATGAAATTTATATTACTAGGCGACCTGAAACTTTTTGGTACAAATTAAGATTTAATCAAGGATTCAAGTTCTGAAAATAGATTCGCCTGAGCATTTTACCTTTAGTCAGCAGTGGAGTTAGGAATTTAGTAAAAGACGTGCGAATTTTCCATCAATCTTGGATGAAGCCAAAGATTCACTATTTTTTGGCTTTGGGGTATGATGGAATAAATCAAAATGGCTCTTTAAATTGTCTGCGCTTTTTTCAATTGTGAAGTAACAATTAGTCAATGCAACTTTCGATGCTCATCATGGGTCATCCGGAAACAGTCGCGCTATGTTTTTAAACATAGGAGTCAGGCTGCGTACATCCGACCTCCCCTTACCCCGCAATGGACGGAAGCCTTTGAGACATTGGGGTAATGTTATTGTTTTTGTTTGTGTGTACTTGACAACCCTTCTCCTATCCATGCTTCTGACACTAAACTTTTTAATCAAAATTTGAATTTAATCAGACTCTGGTACAAATATCAAATGAGAGAACAAAGACAAAAAGATGGTCAAAAGGCATTAACATAGATCCATTGATAAGTGGGGCAATACTCATAACAAACCAAGTCAAAAATATCAACTTTAAATACTAATGTTCAACTTCATCCACACATACCAAGTCATGTTTTTCATACCTTGTGTTCAAATAGAAAGAGCCAATTCCTTGCAACCAAAAAACACAATATTCTATGTTTGAACTTTATCAAGGCTCCATTTGTCCTATAAATAGAGATCAAACTTAGGAAAACAATCATAAAAATTATATTTTTCTGATTTTTATATCATCAAAATGGCTAGTCCTAGAACTAACATTTTGCTATGTTGTATTGTCTTTTGTCTTGCCTTTTCTTCTAGTGTCATGGCACATTCTTCATCTAAAAGTGTCAAAGGTGCATATTACCCTTCATGGGCATTTTCAACATTCCCACCATCATCTATAGACACATCTTTGTTCACTCACATCTACTATGCATTCCTTGTACCAAACAACACAACATTCAAATTCGATATTGACGATGAAACCTCCACCCTCCTCTTCAAATTCACGTCCACCCTCCGGTCCAAAAGACCATCTGTTAAGACGCTCTTTTCGGTAGGGGGTGGAGGTGAAGGACCGGCTAGGTTCTCGCGCATGGCGTCTACATCTGCCTCTCGTTTGGCTTTTATAAAATCTAGCATAGAGGTAGCTAGAAAATATGGATTTGATGGATTTGATCTTGACTGGGAATTCCCTCAGAACACAAAGGACTTTCGCGATTTTGTTAGATGAATGGAGGGTTGAGGTCAAAAAAGAATCTTGGGCTAACAAAAGGCCACAACTTTTGATCACAGCAGCTGTTTACTTCTCTGTTGACTTCTTCCTATGGGGTGAATTTAGATCATATCCTGTTCCATCAATTAACAAGAACTTGGATTGGATCAACTTGATGTTCTACGATTATCGCGGATCATGGGACACGTCTGCCACGGGTGCACAAGCAGCATTATTCGACGCGAAAAGTAACATTAGTACAAGTTATGGACTAAGTAGTTGGATCAAAGCAGGGGCCTTAAGAAGCAAACTGATTATGGGGTTGCCACTTTATGGTAGGACATGGAAATTGAAAGATCCAAATGTAGATGGAATTGGTGCACCAGCAGTTGGTGTTGGTCCTGGTGATGAAGGGACATTAACTTATAGGGAAATAGTGGAATTCAATGAGAAAAATAAGGCTAAAGTTGTATATGATTCTGCCACAGTTTCTGCTTATTCTGTGGCTGGAACTTCTTGGATTGGCTTTGATGACACTAATTCTGTTCAAAGAAAGTTAGTCTATGCTCAAACACAAAGACTTAGAGGCTACTTTTTTTGGGCTGTTGCTGGTGACAAAGATTGGGAAATCTCCACAACAGGTAACTTCTCAACTCGTATACACTGACAGTATCAAGACTTTCGGAGACAGTAACCAATCGATAATCGTCTATAAATAACATGAAAACAAGACATGTTATGTGTTTCAACATGTTAAAATACATGATAGTGTAAAATTAAAGAAGATTGTTAATAACTCATAATTGATTAAATTTCTTAAAGAGACTGATTTTTGTTCTTTTTCTTGTTATGCAGCTAAGCAATCTTGGATTATTTCCTAAGTGATGAAGACTTATATATGCACTATATATATATATATATATATGTTGTAGTATTTATTTATATGTATTTTCAGCTAATAAAGTTTATTATAAGTGTAAGAGAATACAAACTGTAACTTAAGTAACTGTTGAATGAACACTCAAGTGTACTCTAGTTTCATTTTTTGTTACATTATTTCGTTCGCGTTTTTCAGTTTTCTGATGCATAAGGGCGTAGAATTTTCCCAAGAAAGGAACAAGTAATGCATCAGACATAAATCATACTTCTCGATACTAATTCGAGTGTGAAGTGTAAACAGAAATGAATCGAATAAATTCAATCAAATGATCGATAAGAATCTCCCTCTCATATACTGATCTTGCACGTATGGCTTCACGTCAGACTTCATCATCCCATGCCATAGAAGCTGAAATCATTATATTCACGAACGTTAATCCAGGTTCAACTTTTGATGCCATGAGTTATAAACAGTATGCTGATTATGAAAAATAATAACTAGACATATGTCTAAGAATTGTTAGATCGTCAGTGCATAGAACTTGAACTCTACGTTTTAGGAATTTTACCTGTTCTTGAAAGAGTCCAGTTTCTGTCAGAGCCAAGTGAGACGGCCCGCGCCCAACTCTAAGGCCGTAACACAAGTGCCCAAAAAAAGTAACCACCAAGACCCTGAGCCTTAGCATACTTAATCTTGGCTTTGATTGAATTAGTGTCATCATATCCTATCCAACTTTTTCCAGCATATGAATACGTTGAAACTGTTTCGTTATTGTATACTACAGATGCATTGTTTTCTAAATTGAATGTTACTATCTCATCATACGACATTTCTCCGCGAGTTCCAGGGCCAACTCCTACTGCAGGGGACCTGATTCCGTGATCATTTGGATCCTTCAATTCCCATGTATTTCCATATAAGGGAATTCCCATGACTAGCTTTCTTGAAGGAACCCCATTTTGTTTCCAGGCTGAAATACCATAGCTCGTGCTGATATGGCTCGAGTTATCGTATAACAAGGCTGGAGAGCCAGTTGCTGAAGTGTCCCAAGAACCTTGGTAGTTATAGCACATGGGGCTCAAGAAGTCAAGATAGTCTCTTAGAGCCTCTGTGGGATAAGTTGTACCCGATAAGAAAACGTTTGTCGAGAAGTAGACAGCAGCAGACAGGATTAGAGGAGGTTTGGAGGAAGCTAGTGACTCTGTGTTGATGGAGACGCGCCATTCTTTGAGGAGCAATGCTAGATTATGCATGTTTTCTGATTCGTTAGGGAATTCCCAATCAAGATCAAGGCCATCAAAGCCGCATTTTCTAGCTACACTGATTGCTGATCTGATGAATGCAAAGCGATTATCTTGGCAACTAACCATAGTAGGGAGTATTGGAGAACCTATATCTCCTCCTATCGATAACATGGCCTTCGTAGAAAGGCTATGGGAATGGATGGTGGACGTGAAGTTAATCATTGATTGCTCTTCAAGTTGCGTTACAAGCAACTGGAATGATGTATTATCAGGCACAGCAAACGCGTAGAAAATGTGGGTGAAATATGCAGTAGGGATGCTTGAAGAAGGAACTTTTCCGGCTAGCCATGAAGGCCAATATGCACCTTTGATGCCAGAAGGCGGAGGAGGCGGAGGAGGCAGAGGTCCGGGAGCAGGAACAGGTGTATCGGGATATGGTACTGAGGCAGGGACCGGAGGCATAGATAGTGGAGCAGGAGCTGGAGCTGTAATGACTGGAAATGGAGGCCTAGATGGTACAGGGAAGATTGGACTGAAAGGTGGGCGCGGTGGAATAGTGGCTGGAAATGGTGGCGTGGGGAAGGCTGGAGCTATAGGTGGGATTGGTATAACAGTGCCTGGAAACGGAGGCATGGGGAAGGATGGAGTTAGAGGTGGGGTTGGTATAACAGTGCCTGGAAACGGAGGCGTGGATGGTACAGGGAAGACAGGTATGGAAGGCGGGGATGATGGACTAGTGCTTGGAAAAGGAGGTATACGCAATCCTGGAATTAGGGACGAGGACAGTGTACTAGGCGGTCCTGGAAATGATGGCGCGGATGGTATAGGAAATCCTGGAGCTATAGGCTGGGACGATGGACTGGTGCTTGGAAAAGGAGGTATTGATGGTATAGGCAAGCCTGGAATGAAAGGCAAGGACGGTGAACTAGGTGATCCTGGATATGATGGTGCAGATGGTATAGGCAAGCCTGGAATTAAAGGCAAGGACGATGAACTAGGTGATCCTGGATATGATGGTGCGGATGGTGTAGGGAAGACTGCAGGAACTAGAGGCGGGGACGTTGGACTAGTGCTTGGAAAAGGAGGCAGTGATGGTATAGGCAATCTTGGAATTACAGGCGAGCGTGGTGAACTAGGTGATCCTGGAAATGATGGCACAGATGGTATAGGGAAGCCTGGAGCTATAGGCGGGGACGATGGACCAGTGCTTGGAAAGCCTGGAATTAGAGGCGAAGACGGTGAACTAGGGGAACCTGGAACAAAAGGGGCAGGAGTCACAGAAACATGAGTTGAAACATAACGAGACGCACAACACGTTTGACATTCAGCGCCAACAACAACAAGAACAACCACCAAAAAACTTGACAAGATTTCATGTGCAGCCATACTTGTTTCAATAATCTAAAATCCTTTCTTCATTTACAAACACTTATACGACAATATTCACTGTTTATTCAACAACAATAACGAGAAATGAGATGTTTATATACTAAAACAAGATGGGAAAATAAAAACAGAAACTGCCAATGTACTATCTTTGGTAACTACATTGTTTGTCATGTTTTCTTATTATAATTACATTGATGTAACAATATTGTTAAAATCTCTGATGTTATCGACATATCTATGTCTCAGAAAAAAGTTCATTGTTCTAATTTGATTTTGGATATTCCTAGGCCTGCAAAAGAACCATTGGTCCAACGTTTATACGATGGAGTTATTTTTCTACGTGGCAGAATTTTTAAACAAAAAAGAGTATACACACATCAGAAATTAGTAGCGGTTCGTCTTGGTGACTATTGGGTGATAGTTCATATAGGAAACTCACACTCTCAATAGTTCACGTATGCAATTTAAAAAACTGAAATAGTTTACGTGTGTTTTTGATCAAAACTCTATTTATTTTTAATCTAAATATTTATATATTTTTATTTAAGTTCATTAACATTTTAAGTAGAATAATCCTTTAATGAAATTTTCACATAATCTTTAATTTCACTACCCTCTTATTATATATCGTTTGAATAGATAAATAAGTATTAACTGATATTAATAAAATATTTTTTAAAATTATAATTCAAAATTTGCTTATAATATAAATAGATAATCCTTTACATTTCTTACATATCTTTGGTGTTTCTGAAGGTGTTAACACAATAGAGAACACCATGACACATTGCAGAGTTGATAGAGGAGATACAAGAACGTATGCAAAACATAAATAAACATATATTGAGGCAGGGGAATCAATTAGCAGACTACTTGACAAACAGAGCATTCACAGACTTCATAAGCTTAGACAGAGAAGTAAGGAGAATCGTCAATAGTGATAAGTTTTATAGAGCCCATATTTTCGAGTATTACCAGGAAAATGGCAACTCATCTTTGATAGCTGATAGAGAAGCGATGGAGAAGATGCAGGATCCTTTGACATTGCAAATCCACAGAAGCTTGATCAAAATTATCGAGTTAACCCAGGGAGAAAACATAGGCGGAGATCTAGGGTTTCTAGGGAAGAAATGGAAAGGGTAGGTTTATGAAACCCTACGACGGATAGTTGTTTATATATAGACTATGTGTTATCTGGACTGGGTCCGAGTTTGGGCTTAGTTATGTTTTGTGTTGTTTTTCTGAATTGGGGTTGCGCCCAGTTCCATTATGTACATGTTTTTCATGAATAAGAAAATCATATTTTGATTAAAAAAAGACTTATTACTTTAACTTGTATAAATAAATTTAGAACTTTGAAAAATTTAGAACTTCGACTTGTAACACCCCAAATTTTTTTAAGCTAAGACCGAGTCATCCTTTATATGATATAGGATTTTAATTAAGGATTCTTAATTGAGCATAAATGTTAAAGTCAATTTCGTAGTATGGGAATAGAATTGGAGATGATATAAGATCGTAGTTCTAATGTATGATTTTATAAAAATTAGGTAAACCAATGACTTGTAAGTTGTATATACGTGCTAGGAT
>JAOTQJ010000099.1:106514-133085 GCA_025642045.1 Solanum sejunctum | reverse complement strand
ATCTTGCATATTTTATTTCCATGAACATGATTATTGTGCATTTACTATGTGTTTGCTTGATGATCCAAGAAAAAAAAATGAAAAGCCGAAGGGAAATGCACCCTCTTTATCTTTGTTTAAAGTTGTGTTCCTTCTTGTGCTATTTTTCATGGGCAATGCAGATATATCATCTATTTACTTTATGCTATGTATCTTTTTCTATCAAGAATGATAAGTGAAAAAAAATATTTTTTAAAATTTTATATACCATTTTTAAATAGTCACTCAATCAACTATATTGCAAAACACTAACACAAATTGTGGTGGAGTTGTTTGGGTTTCCCTTAATCCCACTTAGAGTTATTGAGTTCGAGAATAGAAAAAATCATGTTGAAAGTGTTAGCTTTCAGAATTGAGTCCTGCAACGCACAAAAAACGAATTTAGTTGAGTCCCTATGTGAGTAAGGAAGACCACTAATGGACTAGAAATCGAAAAAGAAAAATTATATCGCAAATTTAACCTAATTGAGATAAGTTATGAATTGACATTTTTTGGTCTTTCACCCAGTGTCTGAAGTCCTGATTAAATATGATGCCGCTCCCAATAATTTTTTTTTCATACTCAGGACGCGAACTCGAGACTTCTGGTTAAAAATGAAGAAGCAGTTCCACCACTTCATCACAACCCATGTTGATTAAATTAACATTGATGAGATTTTTAGAAACTATGGACTCTAAAAAATGTAAAATAAAGAATTAGAAATGAAAATAAACTTTCAATTTGGTATATTAAACTTATCTTGAAAATTGAATCTCAAAATGTGTTATTCTAATTTTTTTTATATTTTTGTAAGAGCCCCTATCCTTTTTGCTCCCTTCGTGACTCAAAGTCACAATCTTCAGATTGAAAGTGAGAAATAAAGAGCATATATACTATCTATTGTTAAAGAGCTGCAAAGCTCAAATTTTAAAATCTGATCTGTCGCAAATTTTGGTGATCGAATAATATATTAAAAGATTTGAAATATTGATAGGAGCTCGTATCTAATATTTGAGATTTTATGAAGGATGCTTGAGTTAGTCGGGAATGAAAAAAATCAATTCGTTAGGGAAGATCGACTGTTGCAATGTATAAATGGTGTTTATGAATGTATTTATATCTCTCGCACATATAATTATACATTATTTATACAATATTAATATATATATATGTGTGTGTGTGTGTGTGTGCGCGTGCGCGCGCATTATTATTTAAAAAATCTTTTTGACATCCGTACAATTATATAAAAGCCCAAATTTACTATCACAAAAAAAAGTTAAATATACATAGAGTAGTGAGTATGGACTGACTTCAAAATTTGACGAATAAGGCTGGAACTGGCCATTATTTAGGTGGGCTAGAATACATCAACCCCAACCCACCACCATGTATTATTGTAGGCCATGTTGTGCCAGTCTATTTTTTTAAAAAGAATTTTTTTTATAATTATTTTTAAATTTAAATCGTAATTTTAAAAGATTAATACTAATATCTACAAAATAATAGTGTGTAGTGTATTATGCAAATATCTTGAGTATAACCTTTCAAGTAAATAACTTTTTATGAAACTAAATAACTTTTGATATGATATTGCTATATCAATAAGCAAACTAAATAGTTAATGAATAACAATATAACAAGATAAATTAAAATATTAACTTGTTGGATTTACATGTGATGGCTTAAGTAGACTTTAAGTTTGAACTGGTCTTGTTATCTACTTATTTATAGTATTTTACTTTGCTATAGGAAAAATTATTTAATTGCACTTCTTTATTTATCATATTTTTTATTATTTCTATTCATTTTAATAAATTTAAAAAAATCCTTCTTTTCTATCGGATACACTAATTCAGTAATTTAAATATATTAATTTTAATTATTATATTATCTTATATTCAATGTATTATATTTTAAAAGTTACATGTTGATACTTAAACACTAATTTTTGTATCAAAAACTGAATTAATATACCTAGATTGCCATGTTTTTTAAGAGATTTTTATAAATTGAGAAAGAACAGAAAAAATGATAATTAACTTTTTACACCATGTGATTTATATATTTTTAGCCATAGACCAGCACAACTCATATTGTTCAAGTCTTGTGGGCCCATAGGCTTATTCAATTTGAACTTATAAAAGAAGAAGATTTTTCAAAAAGAGCAAACATTTGAAATATAATAAGACAAAAAATAGTTATAGTTGCTAAAATTATGATTTATGGTTACATATTATAGGAGAGAGACGAGCGAGATCGAGAGATGAAAAAAAGAGGCAAGTGATACTGAGAGAGAGTCGAGAGAGGCAAATTATATATGTATATTTGTCAAATTGTATGTGTATATTTATTAAATTATTATATATGTGTAATTGATATACATATATATATTTTTATATCTATTAAATTATTGTGTGTGTATGTATATATATATGTATGTATGTATATATACAAAATAACCTACCTACAGGCAAGCACCCAAAACTCTTAGCATCTTTCCTAATAGCTAAGCATAATGGTAGTTAAAGACATACAAAATAACCTAACAGCATCCTCCCCCAAGATCTGAAAGATCTGTACAGAGCTACTATAGGCTCAAAATAAAATATACATATCTACATACATAACTAGAAAGGCAATCTTGACATACAAATTCAAACTATATATACAAGACTAGTGTCTAAATACGAAAGATGATCGTCATAACAGAAGGAGATTACAGAATATCTAGAGTTGTTGATGCTTCACCATTGTCTCCTGAATCATTTGTGAACCCCTAACTCAGCAACTACAGCTAGTACTTGAACCTGCACTATGGCAAGATGCAGAAAGTAGGGATGAGTACCAGAAAAAGGCACTCAGTAGGCATCATTGGTAGATCGAGCGAAATGTAGTAAATCTAGAAGAGTTAAATATAAAGAATTGTAGTAGGTCTAGCCAAATTGAAACTCAAATCAAGGAAACAACATGTCCGGAGACCCTCAAAGCATAACCGAGCCAACCAAGGATATGAACAATGATAACTGAACCAACCCAAGTGATGAACAATAATATAGATTGACGAGAACTATGCAGGCTCATACCACAACTTCCCTTAACTAAGGTATAGTGTTGTACGCGGGTGCAAGTCCCTACTATCTATGTTTGCAACTAGGCCCCCATAAGCCCAAAAGGTACACCCACACACAAACTGGTCAACCGAATCACAATATAACCCAACTCTCAATAACATATGATCACAAGTTAGTTGTACGTGGGTGTAAGGCCCTAGTATCCCCTGAACGTCCCTTGAGCCCCCATAAGCCTAGAAGGTACACCCATACACAATCAGGGTGGCAATAGGTGTGTGAAACAATGGGTAATCAATCACAGGCCTCGCCCTATCAATCACATGACAATCGGGTCCCCAACCATGTGTCAACATATGGCACACAATCCAATATATATGCGTAAAGGAGGAATGTATCCCCTGGGGAGAAAGAATCCCCTACGCATAACAAATGTGTCAAAACATAGAATATCAATCACGGGGCCTAAGCCCAAAAGTGGAATCAGCGGGGTCTTCGACCCAAAATATCAATAAACAGGGCCTAGCCCACGAATTCTAGGCTGCATGGGGCTCCGACGTAAGATTTTCCAAAAATTATTTAGGTGGATCCGCAACAAGCCCGACAAGAAGTCCAGATGGCCCGACAGTGTTAGGGGAGGCCTGGTAGGATTTTATGCACCGATGAATAGGAAACATGCGATTTCGACAGTTTTCTGTGGATGTTAACCTATGAATTTTGGGGCTGCGTGGGGCTCCGATACAGAATTCCTAAAAATCATACGGGTGGATCCGTAATGAGCCCATCAAGAGACCCAAATGGCTCGACAGTGTTGGAGGAGGCTTGGTAGGATTTTATGGGCTGATGAATAGGAAATAAGCGATTCCAGTAGTTTTATGTGGGTGTTAGCCCACGGATTGTGGGGCTTTGGCGCAAGACTCCCAAAAAATCATATGAGTGGATCCGCAATGAGCTTGGCAAGAGACCCAGGTGCCTCGGCGGTATTGGCGAAGGCCTAGGAGGATTTTATGGGACGATGAATAGAAAACATGCGATTTTGACAATTTTCTATGGGTTAGACCATGGATTTTGGGGCTGCAAAGGGCTCCGACTCTAGAATCTCAAAAAATCATACGGGCTAGTCCGCAATAACCCCGACAAGAGGCCCAGGTGGCTCGATGGCATTTGCGAAGGCTTGGTAAGATTTTATGGGCCGATGAACAGGAAACAGACAATTTTGGTAGTTTCTTGTGGGTGTTAGCCCACGAATTTTGGGGTTACATAGAGCTCCGATGCAAGATTCTCAAAAAATCATATGGGTGGCTCTGCAACGAGTCCGACAAGAGATCCAGGCGACCCGACGGCATTAGTGGAGGCCTAGTAGGAATTTATAGGCCGATGAACAGGAAATATGCGATTCTGGCAGTTTTCTATGGGTGTTAGCCTATGAATTTTGGGGCTGCATAGGGCACCAACGTAAGATTCCCAAAAAATCATACAAGTGGGTCCGCAATGAGCCCGACAAGAGGCCCAGGAGGCACGGCAGCATTAGAGGAGGCCTAGAAAGATTTCATGGGCCGATGGACAGGAAATAGGTGATTCCGGTAGTTTTTTATAAGTGTTAGCCCACGAATTCTGGGGATGTATGGGGCTCCGGCGCACAATTTCTAAAAAATTATATGGGTGGGTCTGGAACGAGCTCGGCAAGAGGCCCAGGCATCCCACGGCATTGGCGGAGGCCTGACAGGATTTTATAGGCCGATGAATAGGAAATAGGTATTTTGACAGTTTTCTGTGGGTATTTGCCCACGAATTTTGGGGTTGAATGGTCTTCTAGCACAAGATTCCCAAATGATCATATGGGTGGGTCTGCAACGAGCAGCGTAAGAGGCCTAAATAGTCCGACGGCGTTAGTCGAGGCCTAATAGGATCTTATGTGCTGATGAGTATGAAACAAGTGATGTCAGTTGTTTTTTGTGGGTGTTAGCCCATGGATTCTAGGACTGCATAGGGCATTGACACAAGATTCCCAAATATAATACGGATGGGTCCGCAACGAGCTTGGCAAGAGGCCCAGGCGGCCCGACGAAGTTGGCGGAGGCTTGGTAGAATTTTATGGGCCGATGAATAAGAAATAGGAGATTTTGACAGTTTTCTGTGGGTTCTAACCCATGTATTCGAGGGCTGCATGGGAATCCAGTGCAAGATTCTCAAAAAATCATATGGGTAGGTTCACAACGATCCTGGCAAGAAGCCTCGGTAGCCCAGTGATATTGGTGGAGGCTTGGTAGAATTTTATGGGCCGATGAACAAGAAACAAGTGATTTCGGTAGTTTTTTGTAGGTGTTAGCCCATGGATTCTAGGACTACATAGGGCTCCGATGCAAGATTCTCAAAAATTCATACAAGTGGGTCCGCAACTAGCGTAGAAAGAGGCCCAGATAGCCCGGCAACGTTAGTGGAGGCCTGGTAGGATTTTATGGATCGATGAACAGGAAACAAGCAATTTTGATAGTTTTCTGTGTGTGTTAGCCCACGGATTCTGGGGCTGCATGGGGATCCGATAAAAGATTCTTAAAGAATGATACGATTGGGTTGACAATGAGCTCGGCAAGAGGCCCAGGTGGCCTGATGGCATTGTTGGAGGCTTGGTAGGATTTTATGGGTCGATAAATAGGAAACAGGCGATTTTGACAGTTTTTCTGTGGGTGTTAGCCAACGGATTTTGGAGCTACATGGGATTCTGGTGTAAGATTCCATAAAATTTATATGGGTGGATCCACAATGAGCCCAGTAAGAGGCACAGGTGGCCCAACGACTTTGGCGGAGGTCTGGTAGATTTTGATGGATTGATGAACAGGAAACAAGCGATTTTGGTAGCTTTTTGTGGGTGTTAGTCCACGAATTTTGGGGTTGTGTGGGGATCCGACAAAATATTCCCAAAGAATGATACAGGTGGGTCTGCAACAAGTCCGGCAAGAGGTCTAGGTAGCCCAGTGGCATTGGCGGAGGCTTAGTAGGATTTTATGGGCCGATGAATAGGAAATAAGCAATTTTGGTAGTTTTCTGTGGATGTTAACCCATGAATTCTAGGGCTACATGGGATTTTGGCACAAGATTCTCAAAAAATTATACAAGTGGATCCACAACGAGCCCGACAAAAGGACCAGGTGTCCCAGTAGTATTAGCGGAGGCCTGGTAGGATTTTATAGGCCGATGAAAAAGAAACAGGAGATTTCGATAGTTTTCTATTGGTGTTAGCCCACAGATTCTAGGCCGCATTGGGCTCTGGCTCAGGATTCCCAAAAAATCATATGGGTGGATTCAAAATAAGCCTGACAAGAGGCCTAGGAGGCTTGGCAAGAGGCTAGGAGGTCCGACGATATTGGCGGAGGCCTGGTTGAATTTTAAGGGATGATAAACAGGAAACAGGCGATTTCGATAATTTTCTATTGGTGTTAGCCCACAAATTATGAGGCTACATGGGCTCTAGTGCAAGATTCCTAAAAAATAATATGGGTGGGTCCACGATGAGCCCGACCAGAGGCCCAGGTGGCCCAATTGCATTAGCGGAGGCCTGGTAGGATTTTATGGGCCGATGAACAAGAAACAAACAATTTTGGCAGTTTTCTATAAGTGTTAGCCCACGGATTCTGGGGCTGCATGGGCCTTCGGAGCAAGATTCCGCAAAAATCATACATGTGGCTCTGCAACAAGCTCGGTAAGAGGCTCAGGTGGCCCGACGGCATTGTCGGAGGCCTGGTAGGACTTTATGGACCGATGAACAAAAAATAGGCTATTTCAAAAGTTTTTTGCGGGTGATAGCCCATGAATTTTGGAGCTACATGGGGCTCCGACGTAAGATTCCCCAAAAATCATATAGATTGGTATGCTACGGGCGCAACTAGTTTCCTAAGTGGCCTGGCGGCGTTGGCGGATGCTTGGTAGGATATTATGGGCTGATAAATAAGAAACAAGCGATTTTGACAGTTTTCTGTGGGTGTTAGCATACAAATTCTGGGGTTGCTTGGGGCTCCAGCACAAGATTTCCAAAAATTCTTATGCGTGGGTCTGCAACGAGCTCAGCAAGAGGCCTAGGTGGCCCAACAACGTTAGCGGAGACCTGGTAGGATTTTATGGGCCGACAAACAAGAAAAAGGCAATTTGAGCAGTTTTCTATGGGTGTTAGCTCACGGATTTTGAGGGTGCATTGGGCCCCACCATAGGATTCTCAAAAATCATATGGATGGGTCCACGTTGAGTCCAGAAGAGGCCTAGGTGGCCTAGTGGCATTGGCAGAGTCCTGGTAGGATTTTATGGGCCGATGAACAGGAAACAGGTGATTTAAGTAGTTTTCTGTGGGTGTTAGCCCACGAATTTGGGGTTGCATGGTGCTACGGTGTAAGATT
Organism: Solanum sejunctum; assembly: GCA_025642045.1. Lineage (NCBI taxonomy): Eukaryota > Viridiplantae > Streptophyta > Magnoliopsida > Solanales > Solanaceae > Solanum > Solanum sejunctum. Next base: position 125,610 of record JAOTQJ010000099.1, on the reverse strand, counting down.
CCCAAAAAATCATATGGAGTAGTCTACAATGAGCCCAGTAAGAGGCCCAGGTGACTCGATGATGTTGGCGGAGGCCTGGAAGGTTTTTATGGGACGATAAACAGGAATTTGGCAATTTTGAGAGTTTAATGTGGGTGTTATCACATAGATTCTGGGGGATGCATGGGGCTTCGGCATAAGATTCCTAAAAAATCATAGCGGTAGGTCCATAACAAGCCCGCCAAGAGGCCCAGGTGGCCTGACGACGTTGGCGGAAGCCTGGTAGGATTTTATGGGCTGATAAATAGGAAATTAGTGATTTTGACAGTTTTTTGTGGGTGTTAGCCAACAGATTCTGGGGTTGCATGGAGCTCCGGTGAAAGATTCCCAAAATATCATATAGGTGGGTCTACAATGAGCCGAGCAAGAGGCCCAGGTGGCCCGATGGCATTGGCGGAGGCATAGTAGGATTTTTGGGGTCGATGAACCAGAAACAGGCGATTTCGACAGTTTTCTGTGGGTGTTAGCCCACAAATTCTAAGGTTGCATGGGCCTCTAGTGGTAAATTCTCAAAACATCATACTAGTGGGTCTACAATGAGCCCGAAAGAGGCCCAAGTGGCTCGACGGCATTGGCGGAGGCCTAGTAGAATTTAATGGGCCGATTAACAGGAATCAGGTGAGTCAAGCAGTTTTCTGTGAGTATTACCTAACGGATTCTGGGGCTGCATAGGGCTCCGATGCAAGATTCTCGAAAAATCATACGGTTGGTCCTCAATGAGCTCGGTAATATGCTCAAGTGGCCCAGCGACATTAGCAGAGGCCTCGTAAAATTTTATGGGCCGATGAATAGGAAACAGGTGATTTTCGCAGTTTTCTGTCGATCTTAGCCCACAGATTCTAGGGCTGCATGGGGCTCTGGCACAAGATTTTCAAAAAATCATATGGATGGGTTCACAACTAGTCTCGCAAGAGGCCCAGGTTACCCCATGACATTGGCAGAGGCCTAGTAGGGATGAATAGGATACAAGCGATTTAGGCAGTTTTCTGTGGGTGTTAGTCCACGAATTCTAGGGCTGCATGGGGCTCCGGCGCAAGATTCTCAAAAAATCACAAGGATGGGTCCACAACGAGCCCAGCAAGAGGCACAGGTGGCCTGGCAGCGTTGGCGGAGGCTTGGTAGGATTTTATAGGTCGATGAACAGGAAATAGGCAATTTTGATAGTTTTTTGTAGGTGTTAGCCGATGAATTCTAGGGTTGCATGGGGATCCGGTGCAATATTCTCAAAATATCATATGGGTGGGTTCGCAACAAAACAGACGATTTTGACAGTTTTTTGTGAGTGTTAGCTCACAGATTTTAAAGCTGCATAGGGCTGCAACGCAAAATTCCCCAAAAATTATACAAGTGAGTCTGCAATGAGCCCGACAAGAGGCTCAGGTGGCCCGATGTCGTTGGAGGAGGTCTGGTAAGTTTTTATGGGCCCAGGAAGCAGAAACAAGCGATTTCGACAGTTTTCTATGGGTGTTAGCCCACGGATTCTGGTGCTGCATGGGGCTCTAGCGCAAGATTCTCGAAAAATCATATGAGTGGTCTACAATGAGGTGGGTAAGAGGCCTAGGTGGCCCCGCGGCATTGGTGGAGGCTTGGTAGGAGTTTATGGGTCCAGGAAGCCGAAACAGGCGATTTCAGCATTTTTTTTATGAGTGTTAGTCCACAGATTCTGGTGCTACGTGGGGCTCCGATGCAAGATTCTCGAAAAATGGGTAGTTTTGCAACGAGTCCAACAAGAGGTCCAATCATTTAGTCAACCATACTGCAAATTAAAACTGGTTGAAATTAGTTATGAACTTAGCATCACTCGATATAGTATGATACATAAGATCTCTTAGATTTTAACATTTTTAAATAGACATCCCAGATTCTAATTATGAAATGAGGATTTATGACAGTTGAAGAATATTTCCTTCTTAAATAAATCTTATTGCACGATGTGAATATAAATCAAAATAATCAGCCCAATCAACAACAACAACAACAACAACATTACCCCAATGCCTCAAAGCTTCCTGCCCATTGCAGGGTAAGGGGGGGTCGCATGTACGCAGCCTGACCCCTATGTTTAAAAACATAGCGCGATTATTTCCAGATGACCCATGATGAGCGCCAAAAGTTGCATTCACTAACTGCTACTTCACAATTGAAAGAAACGCAGACAGTGTAAAAAGTCATTTTGCTTTATTTTATCATACCCTAAAGCCGAAAAATAGTGAATCTTTGGCTCCATCCGAGATTGATGGAAAGCAGCCCAATCAACTATATTATAAATCAAATCTAGCATAAATTAGTTATGAGTAGCATCTTGAGATACAACAAGATGCATAAGATTTCTCATATCCCTTCTTCCTTTATTAGACATCTTTGATTCTTGTTCTGGAATGAAAATTTTTAGTAGCTAAATAGTATTTTCTACTTAAATGAGCTTTAATTTAGATAAAGTGGATATATCATTTTTATAAGTGTTTAAATACTCATATATGATAATACATAGATGTGTATAAAGACATTTACAGAAAAATATTAGAAATAAGTGTGTAAACTGAAAATATAGCTATGTGCAAGGGTGCAAAGTGTTTAATTAGGCAACATATATTTTTTAATATATATATGAAAAAAAAACTCTCATTAAACGATATTAGTATCCATATTATAACTAAAAGGATGAAAACTCATTAAATGTGAAAAGATTTACTATCCAAAAAAAAATATCTCATTAGACGATATTAGTATCCATATTATAACTAAAAGGATGGAAACTCATTAAATGTGAAAAGATTTACTATCCAAATGATCAAAGGTGATCTTTTCAAAAAATGGTAACTAAATTATTTCTTAATACTATATAAGAGAAGCAAGTGCTTCATCATTTTCATTATCAAAAATACCTTTCGATAATATCATAATCGAAAAGCAAAAACAAAAAAGATGGCACACTCATTGTCTTTGTTCAAAGTTGTACTTCTTGTTGTGTTGTTTTTCATGGGCAATTCAGGTATATCGTCTCTCTACATAATATGAATCAAAATTAGTTAAATTTATATATTTTGATTTTATTAATTTCTTACTTTTTTATTCTAATTTTTGCTATGACAGAGGCAAATATTTGTCAAGAACCTAGCAAAACATTCAAGGGACCATGTGTAGAACAAGCAAAGTGTACAACTGCTTGCCAAAGTGAGGGTTTTCAATTTGGACAGTGTAGTGACTCCATATGCTATTGCACAAAGCCATGTCCTCCCAATTAATTAATCACCTAAAAATTACAAATAATAAATAGTTTTTTCTTACTTTTTGGTTATCATTGTATTGTTATGAGGCTCAGTTAAATAAATCTGCTTTTATGCAAAATTTAAAGAGGGTGATGTGTATGCAGACCTAATTATCCTTACATTTGTGGGGTAGATAGTATGTTTCTGTTTGACCCTCGGGTATATTTATGGAATTCAATCTCTTTTATTATATAATCATCTTGTTTGGATCAATTTTCATGATATCCATTAATTTACATTATGCTTTTTAATTATCGTTGTATTGTTATGAGGCTCAATTAAATATATCTATTTTGATGAACAATTTAATGAGGGCGGGTGCATGCAAACCTAATTATCCTTACATTTGTAAGGTAGGAGTAATATTTTGGAATTTTGATATTGTATTCAGCCTCTTTTTGTTATATGATCATCTTGTTTGGGTCAATCTTCATGATCCCCGTTAATTTACAGTATATTTTTTAAGTATCATTATATTATTACTAGCCTCAACTAAATAGATCTACTTTAAATAATTTTTTTAATTAGATATGAAAAGTTTGGTCCACACAAAATTTTGGACTAACTTTTAAATTACTTAGATCAATAAATTAATGAATAATTACAGTATACCAACATTCAAGGCCAAAGTAATTATCAGAAAAAAAAATTATCATTCGTTATATAGTCATATATAGTATGTATATATTTTATATAGTTAATTTATATTCAATTTTTAAGATGGTCATTCATTGTATGATCAAATTATGCTTAATTTTGAGCATAATTAATTTAATATATATGCTAAGTGGTATAGGATGTTTAATAGGTTATTAATTTATTTGCCCAATTAAATCAGTTATCTAAATTTACCCGTAACTTAAATAAGCGTAGCTATTGAATAGTTCAAAATACCCATTTAAAATTTACGAGAAAGATATAGTAAAAAAAAAAGAGGACTAATTTTCAAGATGACCTAACGGGTCATTACAATCATAATGTATATTCAATTATATTAAATAATATACATAAAAAGGGACAAACAGTTTCACTCGATTAATAATAAGCTCATCCCTCTACCTTTCTTCACTTATTTATCACCAAACCAAAGCCCCAAAGCCCTTAAAAATAGGATACTATGAAGACTAATTTTGAGGAATTGTCCATGAGACAAGGTTACTAGACCATATCTCAACTCAATCTCATCACTAGGACAAGCTATAGAAAAGAGGAAGAGGGGAGGGGATGAAGCTATAGCCTTATACAAGGATTATCATAGTTTTATTCCATATGTGCTCGAAAACAATATATCTGTCTAATTCTACAAGTGGAATCTGAAGACGGTTATGTATTACCCAACCTTGTGAAAGATAGAGAGACGTTTAGTGTAAGTAACATAGTTTAAGTCCATGTATGCTCAACAATAACATATCTAAGTTTAATCTCACAAGAGAAGCCGGGGACCAGATAGAGAAGTTATTTAAGATAGACACTTACTATAAGTAACAAGTCCATATGTGCTGACTTTGAAATATTGGAAGATATAGTCTCAGAAGCAAAGAGTAACAGGTAAACCACATTTAATTTCACTTCAAGATGCTGTTTTCTTTACCTCCATTCACATGTATATTACCATGTAAGGATCAAATGATGATCCATATCACTATGTAACAAATGAAATTTCAAAATCAAGAAATAAGGCAACTAAGAAAAAGGTAGCAGCATACATGTTATTTGTAAACGAAAAATCAAAAAGGATCTTACAAGCGTTATTCAGGGAAAAGAACTTAGTATATCCCCCTCGACAGGTATGTGTTGGACCCTCCTCAGGCATGTAGTTCTGTAGCAGAATGAAAACCAGCTTCACACTGAATGGTGCAGATGTCATGAATCGTGCAAGCAAAAGTCGCATGCACACACTTCAAATTCTTTTCGTTAGCCTTTACAAGAACTCATCTCGCGATGATCAGTTTTGCTTTTCTCTCATCCACTCAACAAAATTATCCAAAATCACAGGCCATGCTTGGTCCAGATCATAGTTTTCAAGGTCTGGAAAGCTAACCTGCGAAAAGACAAAGAATGACCAGCTATTAGATTTATGAAAAATTTCAAAGATTACTTGAGAAACCAATTAGTAAAGAGATTCAATAAAATTTTTAAGAAAAATGATGCAGCTAAGAAGGAACCAATGTCAAGGAGATCCAATCGTTTATATTTATGTATATATATTCAAGAAAATTATTATTTCTACCCTTTTTCCACAGTGGTATTTTCCAGCTAAAGGGATTCAATTGAATCCCCTTTACCAAAAGGTTACCATTACTGGTGCTCCCGTCTGTGTCTGATCATAGTGCAAAAGAATAGTTGATAGAAACAAAGAAGCAGGATTGAGAAACGTAAAGTGAAATCTATTGTTCTGCTAGATTAGCTTTTACATAATACTCAGTAAGCGAGAAGTGGCCAATATAGATTAAAATTTTGTATGGTCCTCAATGTTTGGCATAAGTTTGAATTTGGTCCCATTCGTCTAATCACATCACCCTGAATTCATAGTTAGAAATTGGTGTTCATATAGGGCCTTAGGTCATTGGCAGCCAAATAAAAAATGTATACTACAAAATGTAAAGGAGAATCCGACAAAGATGAAAATAGGAAAAGAGAGGAAGACATGGAACATCTTTTAAGTTGGCGTTGCCTATATTTACTCTCACTAACCATATTTCTTTCTAAACTAAAACGAACACTACAACAAAAACAGTTTACCTCTTGGCAAAATCGAAGAAAATTCGTCCATTGATCCATGTTGATCACTTTATAATCAGTCTGATTCTAGTATGAAGGAAAAGACAGAATCAGTGCGGTCAAATTAAATAAGAAACGAAAATTAGAGACTAACATCATTGTTATAACTCAATTTTCCTAACAGTATAAAAGCCTAAACGCTAGTGCCCTTCGGACAATAATATCATAAATTATACATATGGGATATCAAAAGATACTCTGAACATGTAAGTGAGTACCTACCTTGAGAAACTCACAAAATGAGTCAACCTGAGCCCGGAATTGAGGCCTCAGAACAAGATCAAACAGCAGACAAATGCTCTCGATGTCCACACACTTCTGCTTATCCTCTGAGAAAGACAAACCAGGAACATGTTGGTAAATGTATTAGCTTAATCAAGATTAATGCGACATAAATGTCAAAGAAAAGTATGAAAAGTACTAGGCCACATATTAGTAGAGAAGTTTACCAGTAAGGCAGTAACGAAAAGTGTAGGTATAAAAATCCTCAAAATTTTCAGGCATCATAACCTGAATATGTAAATGATCCAAGGTCAGCTTACATGAGCATTAGAATCTTGCAAAATTATCCCACATAAAGAGAGCTGACAATAATCTACCTCTGCTTCCAATTTTGGCAAGGCTTTTTTCAATTTGTTAATCGTATCAACCTGGAGAGCTTTTAAGCCTTTTCTCCATTCATCCTGAAAATTGGAAAAGATTTTTCCGACACAGAGGAACTAAATCAGTCCCAGATGAAAAATGCACTATATTGATCCAGGAACAAATGCCAAAGTCAACTCGAATGAGAATGTAGTTGTACCAACAGAAAGAACAAGCAAAATACTGACAATAAAAAAAGGACCAAGCACCAGACAATTCCAACGATACAGCATCTTTGTGAATGCAATCATGCATCACAAAAAGAAAAAGATATCTTTTTGAAAATATTTTGGCGAGATTTCTATGTGTCGATGTGAACGACATATCAGCTCAATTTTTAGATGGCTTGAAATGTGTTGCGCTAATAAATGACCAGGTCAAGGACCAGCCCAAACCTGAACGGGTTGGGCAGATAATGTTCTTAAATAAATAGCAGTCTTACCTGAGTAAAATAACCCTGCTTTTCGGCTTTCAATTTCCTGATCCATGTGAATACTGAGTTATATAGATTACAGAAACACAACATTTCCTTGAAATTAAACTATTGATCACATAGACACATATTGGAAGCAAATGGCTTACCAAGCGAGCATCAAAACTCTGACATTTGTATGATCTACTCCAAGATCTGAGCATAGTGCCTCAATCCCCTCTGGACTGTGCAGCAAACAAAAACAAACAGAAATTTAACGAAGATGCCAAAATCCTTTACTTTCTAACATTAAACTAAAAGATAGTGATTATACAACCTATCTCTGATACCTTAATTGCACAATTGTCAAAAACTTCATTCATAAAGTCATCACATCTCAGTTCAATGCTAGGATTAAAGAATTAAAAACTCTCAAAATTATAATAACATTTCAATAGAAGGAAACACCTACTTGTTGACAGGACCAACAACTACTTGATCTGTGTAGACCATATTAATGTTGGTCATCAAAAACGTCTATTTTAGGCAAGCTTGGTTACATAAAATTATGAATCAAGACAAGAGACTACCAAAAAATCCTAAGAATGTCATAACTTTCAGCTATTGCTATCACCAAATCAGATCTTTTAAGCATTAGTATTGATAGCAATGACCTTCAGCATGGAAATAAATAGTATAGCAACTCGCTAGAAACCTTTGTAAAAACCAAAGTATTTAGATCACCAAACATTTAACTTCTCGTAGAATTCCCCTCAGTGATGTGATCCAATCAGAGCAACAAATAGAAAAGCACATAGTGACTTTCATTATAGTTTAAATGCTAGAATTTTATTTTACAAAAGTAATTTTATGCTAGTTAATAACCCATTCACATGAAATGTATGGACATTGACATTCTCAGGAACCCTATAACACACTGCCTAGCCACTCAAATATGGTGGCATTTGCTCAACTTTTGCAGTAGCAGAAAAATAAACAACTCCTGCAGTTACCGAAGATAGATGCACAGAAGGAAGACGATGTTAACCATGTACTTAGGACCCTGGAGATCATCATATATTCACTGTTCGGCTAGGTAAATCGTGGATCAAAACAATTAGCATAGATGCAACTTAGATTGTTAATGTATAAAAGCTTGGGAAACATACGAACAATGGATTAGCAATTGACAAAAGGAACTCACTCAATCATGCCTAGCAACTTATTGGCATACTTCCGGAAAAGATTATCGACAGACATCATGAACTTCGTAGTCTTGCCTGAAGCTGTATAGAATAACGACTTTGTCAGGAAACTATAGCTGAAGGCAAAGTAACATAACTGTTAACATTTCATGGAAAGAGAAACCTTATTTAAAGTTGAATCACCACATACCATGGTCTTCGATATTGTTAACAAAATTTCATAAAAAGATGAGCAGATGTTGGATCAGAACTTGCAAATTAAGATAGAAAACATTTATATGCTTATTGCAAATGGAAGTTGAAACAAATTTAGACTAAACTTTATGGTGGATCAAAAGTCATGTTTATGCATAACAAAAACAACTTAAAGACTACTGAAGCTGAAGCATGATAATTTAGTGCTCCAAATAAAAAGTTAGAATGGGGGGGAGGGAGGGGGAGCTAGAGAGAAAGCTACAGGTTCAGCGGAACGTAGAATCTTTGGGCCTTTACTGGATTTTAGAACCTATAAATAAACTAACAAATTTTGGCTCAGACTCTAAGTTAGAACAAGAATCAGAAAACAATGCATAAAACTACAACTATCCACAGTAAAAAAATCAACTTTACATGCCTTAGCTTAGAAAAGGCAGTTTACTTAAACTTCATTAGCTTCTTACAGCAATCCCATGTGAAGACCAGAATCCACACTCGACTGCCATATCTAATGTTCTACAACTGCATCCAGTCAAATAAATAATGCAACAATGGTATATCATCAATCTCTGGATTCTGGTCTTCACATAGGATTCTGGATTCTGGATACCATTAATCTCAAAGAAGCTACAAAAAACTCGAATGAAAGAGTATTGATCTGCATTGTGTCCCCGAACATTTAAATTTACCTAATTTCGAGATTTATTTAAACTAGAGATTAAAGAAAAACAATGCAGTTTAAATCTTATGCTTCCTTTAGAAATTACAATAACAATATACATGATGAGGCACATACTTTTCTAAGATCAGCAAAAAAATTCAACACCTCCCTTAACATAGACCAAGTATTCAACAAAGACTCAAATTCCAAACTCAACTCTATCAATCCTCTATATCCATTAGGACGCATTCCACTCCAATATCCATAATCACCCACTTGATTATGCAAGATCAAAATATATGTACTAGATAACTCTATCCACCAAAGGCTAAGACAAATGGAAAGAAATAACCTAATGTTTTTGTCAATGCCGAGATCTGAACCTCAAAACCCCAGTTCTCACTGCTTCATAAACCACTAGACCACACCAATCGGTGCCTCCTCTATGTCTATCCTGCTCAACTTGTTCTCCAATATAGAAAAACACCCACTTGATATTAACGCAACAGCACTCAAATACTCGATTCATTTCCTTTTAATAGAAGTGACATCACACCTCGCACGCATCTTAACTAATTCTACAAAGATTCAAACTTGATACCACATCATTTTTACCCACTTCATTAACAGCTAAGCCACGCCCTTAGGGCAAAATAACTTTTTCCTTTTTCTCTTAGTACCCAAATCCCCAAACCCCATTTCAAGAATCGAGATAAACCCCAACTCATTAAACAAGATTTTAACTTTAAAAGACCACCAAAAACAGCCTTCATCCGTAAAAACAAACCCCCCACCAGAAAATAAACAGTACCAACAACTAATCACATAGATAGAATACATCACAAAGGGAAAAAGTGGGAAAAAACAAGAATTTACCAGTGGTGACAGATTCCGAGCGAGAAGATTTGGCAGAAGTAGATTTGCGTGAGTCGGAGTTTCTCTTTGATGCTCGAGGCATTTTGGTACAAATTTTGAAAAGCTCAGCAGAGAGGGGGTTTTTGGCTTGAAGAGAATGTTAAATAATATATACATATAGAGTTGTTGTTGTTGTTGTTGTTGTGGGGGGGAGGGGGGGTGAAAAAAACAAAATGAAATTATGGTTTAAAAAAATTGCAGCAAATAACAACTTGACGTGCTAAAAGTGTGAACAAATTTTTCCTTTGAAGTTTTTTCTATTTTAAATTTGCTCAAATAATTATTTTTCTCTTTTTTTTAGTTTATTAATTATTTAGTGTTTGAAATTTATGTTAATTTTTATTTTTGACTTGGGCTTTCGAATTTAAAGTGTAATTTCATTAATTTGAAAATGTGAGTGAGACTGCATAAGAATATTTGAAATATTTGTACAAACTTAGTACTATGGGTGGGGGTGTTGAATTTGAGATGTCGAACTAAATTACAAAGGAAAAAAGATCAAGGAAATAAGTATCAAATTTTCTTGCCATGGTCTTTGTATTGTGTGCAATGTGCAGTGACGACAATGTGCATCGACTGCCATATCTAATGTTCTACAGCTGCATCCAATCAAGTAAATAATGCAACAATGGTATATCATTAATCATTAATCTCTGGATTCTGGACAGCATTAAACTCAAAGAAGCTACAGAAAACTCGAATGAAAGAGTATTGATCTGCATTGTGTCCTCGACCAGTTTACCTAATTTCGAGATTTATTCAAACTAGGGATTAAAGACAAACAATGCAGGTTGACTCTCATGCTTCCTTTAGAAATTACAATCACAATATACATGATGAGGCACATACTTTTCTAAGATAAGCAAAAAAATTCTAACACCTCCCTTGATATAGATCAATTATTCAACAAAGACTCAAATTCCAAACTCAGCTCCATCAATCCTCTATATCCATTTGGGCGCATTCCATTCCAATATCCATACTCACCCACTTGATTATGCAAGATGAAAATACACGTACTAGATAACTCTAAACACCAAAAGCTAAGATAGATGGAAAGAAATCACCTGGTATTTTTGTCTCTCCCAAGATTTGAACTTCAAAACCCCACGATTCTCACCCGTTTCATTAACCACTAGACTACACCCATCGATGCCTTCTCTACATCTATCCCACTCAACTTGTTCTCCAATATAGAAATACACCCACTTGATATTAACGCAACAACACTCAAATACTCAATTCGTTTCCTTTTAATGATATCACACCTAGCTCGCACGCATCTTAACTAATTCTACAAAGATTCAAACTTGACATCACATCATTTTTACCCACTTCATTAACAGCTAAGCCACACCCTTAGTGCAAAATAACTTTTTCCATTTTTTCTTAGTACCCAAATCCCCAAACCCCACCTCAAGAATCAAGACAAAACCCAACTCATTAAACAAGATTTTAACTTTTTTAGACCCCCAAAACAGCCTTCATCAGTAAAAACAACCCCACCACCACCAAAAAATAAGCTTCAAATAAACAGTACCAACTACTAATCACATAGCTAGAATACATCACAAAGGGAAAAGGGGGCAAAAAAAGAATCAAGAATTTACCACTGGTGACAGATTCCAAGCGAGAAGATTTCGCAGAAGTAGATTTGGGTGAGTCAGATTTTCTCTTTGATCCTCTAGGCATTTTTGGTACAAAAATTTTGAAAAGCTCAGGAGAGAGGGGGTTTGAGGGGGGGTTTTTTGGCTTGAAGAGAATGTTAAATATATATACATATAGAGTTGGGGGGGGGGGGGCTGGGGGGGTCAGGGACTGACAACTAGGATAACAAAAAAAAAAAGCACTATAACTTGGATGTGCAAAAAGTGTGAACAAATTTTTCCTTTTGAAGTTTTTTCTATTTTAAATTTGCTCAAATAATTATTTTTCTCTTTTTTTAATTTAATTCTTTAGTATTTGAAATTTACTGTCATGGTTCGAAATTTAATCTATTTAAAGCTCGGTAGCAAAATGTCTCCATAGAAAGGGAAAAAAGATAGGAGAAAAGCATGAAGTTTTCTTGCCTCGATTATCACACTATCTGAACTAATGATAAATAAGAGTGATGATTAACGTAAAACAAAGATAAATCTCAATCTTTTGATCATTGAGACTCACAATGCAAACAAAGGGTTAAGATCCACTTGAAAATCTAGTAGTAAATTATCTGAGGGAAATATAGTTGGCAACACGAGATATTATAAGTTGCTTATAACTTTTAAAATCTACTATTTTAGTGTACGTGTTTTGCGTGTATGTGTCGCGTCAATTTCAAAATTATATATAAATAGTTGAGGATGTCGAACTAAATTACAAAGGAAATAAGTATCAAATTTATTTCTGTATTGTATGCAGTGATGACAAAAACAAGAGGCAAGGTTAGTGAAAAAACTCGTGACAAAATAAAGACAAACCACAAACTCCTCTTCATAGGGACTCACATTTCAAACAACGGATCAAGATCCACTTAAAGATCGGTAGCAAAATGCCTCAAAAAGATAAGTATATAAGCATGAAGTTTTTTTTTGCCTCAATTCTCGCATTATGTGAACTAACGACAAATAAGAGTGATGAGTTACGTAAAAATAAAGATAATCCCAAGCTTTTGATCATTGAGACTCACAATGCAAGTAAAGGGTTAAGATTCACTTGAAAATCTAATAGTAAATTATCTGAGAAAAATAAAACTGGCAACACGAGATATCATAAGTTGCTTATAACTTTTAAAATCTACTAGTTCAGTGTACGTGCTTTGCACGTATGTATCGCATCAATTAAAAAATATATATAGATTATATAGAAATAGTTGAGATGTCAAACTAAATTACAAAGGAAAAACATCAAAGAAATAAGTATCAAATTTTTGTGTCACAAATTTTGTATTGTGTGCGTTGACAACAATAAACAAGAGGGAAGGTTAGTGAAAGAACTCGTGAAAAAATAAAGATAAATCACAAACTCTTGTTCATTGAGATTCACATAGCAAACGAGAGGCTAAGATTCAGTTAAAGCTCGCTAGCAAAAGGACTCAATAGAGGAAAAAAACAAGGAAATAAGCATGAAGTTTTCTTGCCTCGATTCTCTCATTATGTGAACTAATAACAACAAATAAGAGTGATGGTTAATGTAAAACTAAAAACAAAATCCAAGTTTTTGATCATTGAGACTCACAATGCAAATAAGTATTTAAGATCCATTTGAAAGTCTAACAATAGATTATCCGAGTGAAATACAACTGATAACACGAGATATCATAAGATACTTATAACCTTTAAATAACTATATTATTATGAAGAGAGAAATTTTTTTTTAACAAAAAAATAATTTTAGAGATAAGGAAGAGGGTTCCTATTATACACCATAGACTTTTGTTATATTTCATTCCATTATATATAAGTATTGACATTTCTAACTACTTAGATTTTATATTTTACATAATACTTTTAAAACTTCAAAGTCTATTAAAAAAAAAATTGTAAAAGATGTAACTTTATTACTCATATTTATATATTTTGTGTAAGAAAATATCACATATATAGTGAAAGAATTCAAATAATCTACGATCACATGAGTAATAGATAAGATATATAAAATGTTTTGAAAATATAACTCAAGAAGTATATTTCGAAGTGTGAGCAAATATCGTGAAACAAGTCCCCATCCAATTCTGCAATGATCCCCAAATCAAAATTGAGCCCTTTCAACACTTGGATGGTCAAGTATTATATGAAAATTTAATTCTTTTTTTAGATTCGAATTTAGTAAACTTCACCTTTAATTCACGATATGATTTTGAATATGATAATGTTACGGGAAGATGTTAAGAAAAACATACATAGTGTAGAGTGAAAGTGCTATTTACAAAATTGATTTTCACCTCCTTGTCCTAACCTTATGTTATCACGACAATCAGCGATGAAAAAGGGCATATGTATTAACCTTAATTGATAAAGAGAGAATCATTTTATAAAGGTTAATTAAGATTTAATCTGATACGTCTATCAAATAATCGATGTACGGATGAAATATATTTCTTTTAATTAAATACTAATTATGGACTATGCATTAACTGAGCCATAAATAATAGTAATAAGAGAAAAGACATACCCCTATCGAAACTTGACAACGAAACTTACTTTAATACCTAAATTACATGAGCATTCATATATCCCCTTTAACAATTTTCAAACGAATTAAAATTCATCCAGAGATCACACCGCCACTCTCACATCCCACATCAGTGCACCACATCAACGTCACATTAGTGCAAAATCATTTATTTTATTTATTTATTTTTTATTAACTATTTTAATTCTAACAAATTTTTTAAATTAATTTATAATGATTAATTATTTAAAATTTATTTTCTAAACTCAAAATTTAAAATGTGGGCCCATTTTTTTACCTCCTCCCCTCCCGTTCTCCCTTTCTTTTTCTTCACCATTTCTAGAGTTCTCCTCCTTTGGAAAAAGTCATTAATGAAACTTAATCAAAGTAATTGCATAAGAGCAAAAAAGTTAGATAAACAAAATCTGACAAGTCGAACAAACACAGAAAATATCAAATAGAGAACCCTACGTGAAGTGAAATACTTTAATGAATAAGTGAAATTAATTGTTTTAAAATGGAATTAGAAACACCTTAACTCCATTCGTGATACCCTTTGGGGCATAACTCACTTACCTCCCCCCACTCTCACCCTCGCCCTGCCTCCACTTCTTTCTTCTTTCTTTTTTTTTCACCTTTTTTATTTTTCACTACTCATTTTTTTCTCTTTTCACTATTTAATTAAAAAAATAATGTAGAGAAGGGTGTGTGTGCGCCATGTATCTGATTTCTATAATTTCAGACCTTTTATTTATTCATAAAAAAATATAATTTTCACATTTATTTTTTTGTAATTTAAATCATAATGAGCCACTAATAAATTTTTTATGAGGCAGATGAAATAAAAATCTTATTATAATCAATGTCTTTTTTCTGAATAAAATTCTTGATAAAAAATTTGAATTTATGTCATTTGAATTAAGTTTGACTTTAAAAATTGATTTACCCTTAATTTTTGTAGAACTTTTAGATAATTCTACAAATTTTCAATCTTTATTATATTTCATGAATTTTTACTATTCTTTTAAAGCATCAATTTATTTATCATGACTTGTAAAATGATCCCTTAGTTGCAACAGAGGCAAATAGAGAGAGTATAGTACTAAAAAGAATAATTATTTAATAATAATTATTTAATTACACTCATTTACGTATCATATTTTTCATTATTTCTATTCATTTTCAAAAGTTTAAAAATTTTTTCTTTTCATTCGGATATATTAATTCAGTCATTCGGATATATTCATTCAGTAATCCGAATAAATTAATTTTGATTCTTACATACTTTAAATGTTATCCACTGATACTTAAAAACTCTAATTTTTGTAGTCGAATTACTGAATTATGTATCTGGATTGTGATGTTTTTAAAGAAATTTCTGTAAATTGAAAAAGGATAAAAAAATAATAATTAATTTTTTACACTGTGATTTATGCAAACCTTACTATAAAAAATTTAAAAGGAAAACATACATAAATATACTAATTAAGAAAATATTTTCCATTTATAACAACACCAATTTATTTTCACTGAGCACTTATAATACATGCATAATTCACTTTTAATACAAGTGCATGTTTATCATATTATTGCTATATATTGCAATAAATGATAAAAAATAAAAAAATATTACTAAAATTAATAATTATTGATTAAAAAAGATCCGTTTAAGTAATTTTTTTGTCCAATTTTAAAAAGAAGGAAAAATTACTTAAATAAATTCATTTTAATAAATAATTACTGATTTTAGTGATACTCTTTATTTATTACCATTTATAACAATATATTCATAGTATATTACTAATTTTAGTGATACTTTTATTTATTACCATTTATAACAATATATAACAATACTATGATAAATCTGCACTTATATTAAAAGTGCATTATGCATTCAATATAATATAATATAATTATTTAGTGAAAATATTTTTTTATTTTTATAAATAATAAATATTTTCTTAATCTAGTATATCTATCTAAGTTTTCTAAAAAAGAAACACTTCCGAAATGGGCTTTGAGACCCATAAAAATCCTTATTGGGCTTTACATTTATCTGGACCAAATACTTTTTTCACTAATTGGGCTTCATTTAGCCCATTTACACATCCGAAAAATCCCTTATAAAGAACCCCAAACTAGGGTTTCTCCAAATCCTCATATTTCATCTTCAGTAGCAGTAGCAGTCAGCTCAGAGGAGGAGCTCGCCGATCGTGAGAATGGTGAGATACCTTTTTCCATTAATCCTCATTGTAAGCACAGGAGCTTACAATTTCTGTTGAATTTACGTTTTTTTTTTGGGTGTGTAGCCGTCCCACAAGACCTTCATGATCAAGAAGAAGCTGGCGAAGAAGCAGAGGCAGAACAGACCTATTCCTTACTGGATCCGCATGAGGACCGATAACACCATCAGGTATTTCACTATTCTCGTTGTAATTTTTAGGTTCTTTTTTTGTGTATTGTCTTAATTTTGGGGATAAGTAGTTGAGGGTCTTTTTTGTGTTTTCGGTTCCTTTTTCTTGTGTATTGTGTTGATTTGGGACTAAGAAGTTGTGGGTATTGAGTTTTTACAATTAGGGAGTAAATATAGAATCTTTCTGCCCTCAGGGTATGAAACTATTGGATACCTATTTTGCAATGCCCTATAGTAGCTGATATTTGGTGTAAGTTGTTGAATTGACAAGGTATGCGAATACCTAGTTGGGATTGGCTAGAGGAATGTGATTTGATGGAAACTTATTATAGAACAGTAGAGCATATAGCACGTCTGGAACTGAAGGAATCGATTTGTATTCTAAGCGAAGAAATGAATGGTTGGCTGCTATGGTGAAACTAGTTATGTAAGATGTGTACTTTGGAGCTTATTTGAAGCCTAAGGTAGCTAGTGCCATGTCTTTACTTAACTTGTATCCTAGTTAAACATGTAAAGGAAGTAGCAAAGAGCACCTTGCAAGGCTAAAAAAACTCCTGGGAAGAAATGTATGTTGGCTGTATTCCAAGGGAAGAAATGTGCGACTGCAATTGTAAAACTAATGATCCAAGATGTGTCCTTTCTAGCTCGTCTGAAGCCTATGCTAACTAGTGTCCTGCTCTTACTTGACTTACTATCCTATCTAAACATGTAAAATAGGTAGAGGAGTATAGGTAAGACCACCTTGGACGGCTAAATACTGTTGGGTGACCGTAACTGATAGTGAAGCAGTTCCATCAGAGAACGGTGAAAAGAACCTACTTAAGAACTGGGACTTGTCCAGTTGTCTACTTTTTTTGTTTATTTTATGCTTGATTATCTTGGTAAAAGATCCCTATAGTTACCCCCCAAAAAACATTCCTCTTGCTTTTTAGGTTACTTTTTGCATATTGTGTTAATATTGGGCTAAGAAGCTGGGTTATTGACTTTCCTCTTTGCATTTTTGGCTCCTTTTTTTCGTATTGTGTTAATTTGGGGCTAAAAAATAGTGGGTATTAGCTTTCCCTTTTTTATGTTGTTTAATTTTGCGGCTATGAATTTGTGGGTATTCACTTTTTTCTTTGTAATTACTTGTATATTGTGTTAATATTGGGGCTCAAGAGGTTGCAGGTATTCACTGTTCTCTTTGTATATTTTGGTTCCATTTTGTGTTTCATGTTAATTTGGGGCTAAGAGATTGTGGATGTGGATATTGGCTTTCCTCTTGCATTTTTGGTTTGCTTTTGTATATTGTGTTAATTTTTATGCTTAGAAGTTATGTTTGTGCTTTTCAGGTACAACGCCAAGCGCAGGCACTGGAGGCGTACAAAGTTAGGTTTTTGAGGTGGATGGCTTGGAGGAGTTCTCTTTAAGGTTCTATTGGAAAACCCATGAATTTTTATTTTGGTTAAAAAATGTTGGAGCTTAATATTCAGCTGAGTTTATGTATGGAATGAATATTTTTGGTTTAGTATGCTCTGTTGATTCATTTCAAGCATTGGAATTTGTGCATTTGATTCATAATATTGTACTGTTGAAAATTTTCATTTGGAAGTTAGGTTCTTAATCCATGTCTTCATCATTTGATGCAATCAAACATGAGTACTAGAAAATGTTGTTACACACTACTCTCCGTCGACAACAACTTCTTGACATGTATGCAATTGTAAGATGGAGACGATTGTTCCTTAAAAAGAAAGCAAAAACATTAAGACATGAAATATTTTGTGATCTTGATATTGATATTTTAATTAAGTGTTTATGACATATTAAATAAAATTTTTTCATAAGTTGAATACTTGATGTATGTTATAAGAATTATATATTTAAAATTTTCTGAATACTACTTTTGGAATTTAGTTGATAGCAATATTTTTATATGATATGATATTAAAAGTGGTCGAATAGGCTTATCCTTCATCAATACAAGCTTGTAATTCTTTTCAAATTCAATATAATTTATCACAAACTTATTATGATAACTTTAAAATAATTATACTAATTAATAGGGAATATACTTGTGGTGTATATATTCAAAAATTAATTAGCACGGAATACATGTATGTACATATTCAAAAACTAGTCTATATGTAAAAATATAAAGGCTTTAATATTCAAAAACTAATTAGCACGGAATACATGTGTGATGTACATATTCGAAAACTGGTTAATATGTAAATGTCTAAGGATTTTAATGAGTGTTGAAATACATTTAATATTTTGTTATATATAAAAAAATTAAACTTTTTAATGAAATATTGGGAATATTTTATATCAAGCAAGTCATATCTAATCGTCTTTATTCTTTAATCTAATTGTGCCACAATTTTCAACTTAAGGTGTTTTTTTTTTGTTTGGGGGGAGGGGGGGGGGGGG
>JAOTQJ010000099.1:36035-92719 GCA_025642045.1 Solanum sejunctum | reverse complement strand
ATGGAGTCAAAGATTGACTATTTTTTGGCTTTGGAGTATGATGGAATAAAGCAAAATGACTCTTTAAATTATCTGCGTTTCTTTTATTTGTGAAGTAGCAGTTAGTCAATGCAACTTTCGACGCTTTTCATGGATCATCCGAAAACAATCGCTTTATGTTTTTAAACATAGGGGTTAGGCTGCGTACATGCGACCTCCCCTCACCCTACAATGAGCGAGAGCCTTTTGAGGCACTGGGGTGTGTTGATGATGATGATGAAATATGGGGAGGGTAGATTATATGCAGACTTTACCACTACCACATAGAAGTAGAGAGGATGTTTTCTAAAATCCTCAGCTTAGAATTCAGAAGCAAAAATAACTAAATATAACAAAAGAAATGTAAGTAAAGGAAAAAGAACAACAGATGCAACTAGCAATGAAGAATACGTCCATGTCTTGATTATTAAAAGAATCACAATATTTGTTGTTTTCCAACAATCTCGGATGGAGTCAAAGATTGACTATTTTTTGGCTTTAGAGTATGATGAAATAAAGCAAAATGACTCTTTAAATTGTCTGCGTTTCTTTCATTTGTGAAGTAGCAGTTAGTCAATGCAACTTTCGACACTCTTCATGGATCATCCGAAAACAGGCGCTTTATGTTTTTAAACATAGGGGTTAGGCTGCGTACATGTGATCCATCCTCATCCCGCAATGAGCGAGAGCCTTTCGAGGCACTGGAATATGTTGATGATGATGACGACAATATTTGTTGAAATCCCTTCCTACATATAGGTGGTCGTCAGGTGTTTTGATTGCCACATAGTGGACCCTAGCTGCTTATGACAACATCTTTCTAGAGGAGATTTGTCCAATTCCAACATGACATGGGGGAAGAAGTGATTGGATTTACTTTTTGATAGGATGAATACGTTAGACTTAAGATGTCTATTGTGACTAACGGACCACGATAACAAAAGGTTGATATTGATAACTAGCTAGAACCTTATGAAGAGTAAAATATACTAATATTTAAAGCATTTATTTCACGATAAAAATTATTTTAAGAGAAGTTTAAGTTCGTTCCGATTCTTGAATTATGCTATTGATTGTTCTTGGTATGATTATGATGCTTCCTTTCACATTTCCTTTTCATATGAGACATGTTTTTCTTGTAGTACTAATCAATTAATCATATTATGGTTCATTGTAGCTTGTACTTCCACCAACTATTTGGTGAAGAGCTTGTCCTTTTATAATGAAGCATTAACTTAAATTTATTGTTTATCTAATCATTTAAATTTAAAATAGCCGACAAATGTATACAATATATATGAGTATGTACAACTTATATATATCGAGGAAAATAAGTAACTAGTGGATCGTGTAGGCTATTTATGTAAAGGTAATTTTTCGAATCAATTGTCACTAATTCTTTTCTTTTTCTCTAGAGGTGAATGTCAGTATCTTAATATACTTACCTAAGATAACTTTTGATTTTATAATGATTTTTATCTGAATAAAAGATAATCTAATGTATAAATATCTTATATTAACAATTTAAAAAAAAATGTATTTCAAAAAATATGATGTAGACAATATACCAAAAGATTATTATTCTCAAGATGAGCTAATAATATTCTTTTAGTTATGACACTTTAGTTTGGGATTGATTCTAAAGTGACACTCAATTGTTTTAAATAATATATGAAAATGATATATTATATATCTTGGATGCTTGTCAAGTTAATATATATCCATTCTTTTTCTTTTTCTATTTTTTTTCAATTTTAAAAAGGGCAAGGTTATTAATAGGGATTGTAAATTTTATATGACTTATTATGAAAATGATATATTGATATCTTATCTAATTTTAATTAAGAAATGACATTATTATATTCCTATATATAATAAGCCGCTTATTTGAACAGTTTAGGATCATCGTGCCTACTTTAGCTGTTTGCTTCTGTTGCTTCAAGCAGACAACTGTTGTTTGACTTGATGATTCAAGTCTGACATTTTAAATCTAATAT
Organism: Solanum sejunctum; assembly: GCA_025642045.1. Lineage (NCBI taxonomy): Eukaryota > Viridiplantae > Streptophyta > Magnoliopsida > Solanales > Solanaceae > Solanum > Solanum sejunctum. The sequence continues at coordinate 90,704 of JAOTQJ010000099.1, read as the reverse complement.
TTCGGGATCGAACATCAACAACATCAATATGAAACAACTGGACAAAAACTAATAGATACCAATCTAATAAGTATCGATTAAATATTTGATTCGACTTTAATACTTTAATAATTGACTATAATTTGATTTCATTTTGATTTTTAATGAATCAAAAATTGAGCCAAATCAAACTATGAACACCTCAACCTTTAGATAAATTTCAACAACAGAAAAAATATAACGATTTGAACACTCAAGTTCTAGATAAGTTTTGACCTACATAAAAAATATAATGATATGAATATTAGCTCGAAGAAAGTTCGTGAAATAAACTTAGTAGATGTTAAATCATAAAATTTGAAAGACCCATTTCAAGATTTTATTAACATTCGTTTATGACATCTGCACAAAATTTATTTTTAACTTCAAAAAAAAAATTGGATTCTAAATTTTAAATTGTGATTTCGATTTTTTTAAAAAAATATAAAACTTGACCTATAAGTTTATATTTTATTAAAAAAGAATTCATAAATTTAAATTTTGCAAAAATAACTCATGCTCGACATGAGAAGATTATCCATGTCATGTGGGAGAATTTTATCAATGAATATCAGTTATTGTTGTTGTTGATTATTGGACCGGTGAATTTTTGTAAAATTATGTGTATTTCAATTTTTTTGTTGGTGAAATTACATAAATTATAATTAATAAATAATTGAAAAGTAAAATGAAGAAAACAAAATTCTTCAGGTTAAGGCGCGAATATCTCACTCTTTTTAAGGAGATTCAAGTCCATTACAACAAATGTTTTCACCGATCCAAGAGTATTCTACTTGACTTGTTCCCTCCAACATACAGTAGCCTAATTACAAAAGTGTAAACAAACTCTAGACAAGAGTTGAGACTTAAGTTCCACGAAAAAAACATCTTCCTTCAACTAATAAGAACTCTTTTTTGACAAGTTTTATGCACTCTACTGTTTATAATTGTGAAAATTTTTCATGCAATAAATAGAATGATAATGAAAAATAAATAAGCGAGATAAATGACATAAATGTTACATAGACTACAAAAAGTAGTGGGACTAATAGCTATACTTAACCACCAACAATTGAGACTAAGGGTTAGCATGCAACTCAAATAGCACTAAGTCCCAACGTTTCTCTATATTTCAATATTTATTTAAAAGAAATATGAAGATTTGTGATTATTAATTCGATGTCTTAACATATATTAATACTTTATTTATGAATTATACCTTATTTATTTTTGATAAATTATATAAGAGCTGATTTTTTATTTTTTTAATAATTTTTATAAATTATGAGATTTTCATACTTATAAAAAAAAATACGACTTAAGAAATTCAAATTGCATATCTCTACAAACTTCAACATCAAATCAATGTTAGGCACAAGGTGCATACACCTTACCCTTTTTTTTTCTTTTTTCTTTTTTTAAATTAACTTTTTTGTATTTTTTTTGGCTTTTTTTTTTGAATGTTTTGCTTTTCTTGTCTTCTCATTTTTTTTCCTATCATATAAAAAATATCAATTATTTTTTTTATGTGTAATACATATTATAAACTTATCAATTGTTTTATTTTTATTTAAATTATTCAATTTTAATAAACGTGAATAATATAGTTAAATTTATTTTTCAGATAAATAGAAAGAAAAAGTTATTCTAGCAATATAGTGATATGATATTGTTGGAACTTTGAAGTTAAGAGAGAGAAAGCCTGATCATCGTAATAAACTAGATTAGAAGGAGATTGATCTTCGTCGAAGCTAGGGTTATGCCCGACGATGAGAGATGGTGATGCGGAGAATATTTATTAGGGTTAAGTTGCTTTAGTTGGGTCAGAGCAGGTTAGATGGGATAATGATTTATTTTTTTAAAAAATTAGGTGATTTCATATGATCCGTATGAGTGAAAATTTTATTAATGGTAAAGATATTAATAATTTTCTTTTAATGGTAAAGATAAAGTTAACTAATAAATGAAAGTTGGCAGATATTTTTGACCTTTTCTTCTATAATTAGGATTGGCAATTGGGTCGTGCGGGGCGGGTTTAGACTATGTGGGGCAGAGTAGATTTGGAGTTATGTGGGGCGGGATGGATTGAAGTAGCCATTTTCAAAACTAATATGGGGCTGATTGCGGGTTTAAAAAATCAAATAAGAATTCAAAGAAAATTAAATATTTGAAATTAGTAAAAATCAATGAAATAAACTTTTTATATTAAATATGGACTCTAATTTTTATTTTTCTAAAATTTAAATTAGATATATTCGATAAATTATTAATTATTAAAATATTAACTAAATTATTTTATTTTATTATTAAAATAAAAATAACGAGATAAATAATCGAAAGTCGTTGGTTTGGCAGGAAATGACAATTTATGCTGATTCATCATTGAACAGTGTCAGCAGTTTAGGTGCACCTTAAAACCCACTTCACTAAGTAAAGAATAAAATCAAAATAAAAAACAAATTTCTTCTCCTAGTCAACTGGAAGTCAATCGTCCCTTTTTCTGCCGCCGATAGCTCACCGCCGGTACTTCCGCCACTGTCACTGCCGCCGAGCAACTACTCACCGTCGCTGCCGTCATCATGGAAGACGGCGGAGCACTTGAGAATGGCACCACTAGTTCATTGAATGCTGAAACTTTATTGATCAGCAACAAGATTTCCGTACTGTCTATAGATGGAGACGAGCATTCCGATTTTTCAGCTGTGAAAGATCCCAGAAAAATCGCGAGAAAGTAAGATTGTTTGTATTTATCTCCTTAAAGTTTTAAGTCGGTGCATGTGGAGCACGAGTGCACTGTTCAACTTTGTCCTTGCGTGTGACTAAGTGATTGATATATATATGTTTTTGTCAATTTGTGTGTGTTTATATGTGTACATGCATTGAATTGAGTTATGCAGGAAATGTTTGATTGGCTAACTACTCGATGAGGGTTCGGCTTCTCACGTTGTAAATTGTAGTTTCCTCCTCTGTTTTCCCTTCCCTACCCACATTTTTCAGAAAAATAACAATAATTTGGCTGTGCCATGGTTTGTGAGAAATTTACAGAAATACTGAGTTGAAGGGTAGAAAGAGGGTCTATTATCCCTGAGTTCTGAGCGTTGATGTTAGTTCTAAGAGTTAGACATTAGATGAGTGTTGCAATTAGTTCTAAGACTTAGGACATAGGTTCAGGCTCTGTGCCATGCGAACTAAGCCTGACATTAAGTTGAGATGGGTGGAGATGTGAGTCTATTATGCCTGAGTTTCGAATGTTGCAGTTAGTTTTAAGAGTTGATGCTAGATGAAGTTTCCCAAAACTCGGGTAAGAACGGTGGGAGACTCAAAGTATTTTCCTGTTGAGATGGGACTCTATCAAGGATCTGTGTTGAGCTCTTTCTTGTTTGCCTTGGTGATGGATGAGCTGACGCGATCTATCCAGGAGGATGTACCATGGTGTATGCTATTTGCAGATGACATAGTACTGATTGATGAGACTCAGACTAAAGTTAATGATAGTTTGGAGGCCTGGAGACACGCCTTGGAGTCCAAAGGATTCAAATTGAGTAGGACCAAAACTGAATACTTGGAGTGCAAATTCAGTGTTGAGAGGGATGAAGCAAACTTTGATGTGAGGCTTACCACTCAACCTATCCCCAAGAGGGAAAACTTTAAGTATTTGGGGTCCATCATCCAGAACAGTGGCGATATCGACGATGATGTCACATATCGTATTGGGGAAACATGGACTAAATGGAGGCTTGCATTTGGAGTATTGTGTGATAAGAAGATACCACCTAAACTCAAAGGTAAGTTTTACAGGTTGGTGGTTAGACCATCTTTGCTGTATAGGGTGGAGTGTTGGCCAATCAAAAATGCAGATGTCCAAAAGATGCATGTTGTAGAGATGAAGATGTTGAGATGGATGTGTGGTCACACTAGGAGTGACAAAGTTAGGAATGAGACCATTCGGGAGAAGTTAGAGGTGGCTTCGGTGGCCGATAAGATGAGGGAAGCGAGACTGCGATGGTTTGGACATGTGCAGAGAAGGAGTACCGATGCTCCTGTTAGGAGGTGCGAGAGGTTGGTTTTAGGAGCTACATGGAGGGGTAGAGGTAGACCGAAGAAGTACTGGGGGAGGTGATCAAACATGATATGGCAGAACTTGATCTCACTGAGGACATGACCCTAGATAGAAAGAAGTGGAGGTCGCGAATTAGAGTAGTATGCTAATTGGTTGGTAAGGTTAGGTGGTTATCTAGTCACGGGGTATAGTAGGGTAGAGGAGTAGTAGTGTTTTATAACATGTATTGTCATTATTTGTTGTTTATGTGTTAATTGTATCATATTTACGTATTGTCATGTGCTTTTGGTTATTAGTCGTCTTTTGCGGTTCCTTTTCTCTTACTTTGTGTCATATCTAGTTTATTCTGCTTATGGGTTTTTGAGACGAGGGTTCCCAGGAAACAACCTCTCTACTTCTATGAGGTAGTGGTAAGGTCTGCGTATATTCTACCCTCCCCAGACCCCACTTGTGGGATTCCACTGGGTATGTTGTTGTTGTTGTAGTTTAGCATAAAACAAAGAAGACAAAAATAAGTGAGGGAGTTTATTTTTATTAGAGTTGGGAATGTAAAAATGGAAATTTAATGGCTAGTATCTTTCTTATTCTTTTTAATTATTTGCGATTCACGAGAATTTGTATCCTTTGTAAGATGGTTGTGGCATGTGGGTAATGATCATAGCTAAAAAAGGGAAATAAAAGTAAAAAGAAATGTTGAATGGGAATGGAACTCAAGACATCTTGTAACATTTGAACAACTGAAGGGACTAAGTAATGGAGCTACTAAATATGAGTACAAAGTACGAGGCACAACTCGAAATAAGTAAAATACTAAAGTCTTCTAATAGGAGAAGTTGCCTCCAAGGTCTAGTAGTGACTCACCTCTATTGGGCAAGGCCGAATCAAATTGGAATCACTGCTCTACAACTGGACCACCCGTGTTGACCTGCACACATGTAGTAACTGTGAGTCTAAAGGACCCAACAAGATCATGGACTTATTTTCTGAGGCAAGTCCGTAGAAATTGTCGGTTGTGCATAAATACTCAATAACATGATGATACAGGTATAGAGTGAACCTAAATCATGTATTAGGTAGTGAAAGTAGATATGATGGAACTATATGTTGATTAACTGCTAAGGCTGCTGTGAGTCATCACTCAAGCTCAAACTTGACTGTGAGGCCATGGATACTCTCAACTTGCCAACTATCCAAACCAAGCTCATGCTCCTCAACACACATGAACGTAGTTTAAATGAAAATAAACGTATCATAGATCATGCTTTTAAGGAAAATCATGTAAGCTAATAGTTAAACTCTCACTTGCTTCGAAAATGGCAACCTTCCCTTTACTTGGATGTCCAAAGTCCTTTCAAAAATCTCTGCTGTCCTCAATCTATTCAAATTCATGAATAAAGGATCCAAATTAATGAAGGAGAACTGATCCCATGATTTGAAGACACTTCAGGGTCAAATTCAATCCTTGGTCAATTCAAAATTTCCACTTGCATCAATAGTTCAAAATCCAAAATATATTACATGTGCACGTTACCCATTAGCTATGGAATCCCATTTTATAATCAAATCATATTTTGATAACAACGGGTTGGTCAAAAGTCCAAATTCATCTTTTTACGGCTTAGGCAATATTCCCCAATTTGATCTCTCTAATCCCATGTTGTTGTGATTCCTTTTTTCCTATGAAAATTATGCATAATCATGGTCCATTATGAGGAATCAATATCTCAAGGGGTTGAAACTCAAACTTTCTATATTCTAAGACTGAGAACCTCTTACTCAAAAATCCCAAAGTCTATTTAGCAGCTAGTTATTCTGCTATGCTGAAGTCTCATAGCAGCTCTTATGCTGCCAAAGATCCTCTATTGCGTTCACATCCCCAACCTTAATTTTGCAATGTACTCAATGTCTTGCAATGCAGTCACATAGAAGGCTTGACATTACAGAAGTTGACCTGAAACACCTCCGAGGCTCTTGGTTCCCAACCTAAACATGCCATTAAGTCAACGTCGTCATATGAACCTATAGGTTTATCTTAAATCATGAAATGACCACACAATTATTCAAAAAAGAGGGTTGGATTTTAGGCCTTCGGGTAAAAAGCATAAAGAAGGAGAAATATGATGGCATTTTGGAGAAGACGGAGAAAGAACAAGGTAAATGGAAGGTGGAATACTTGTCCATTGGGGTAACTCATTTTAATCAACACAGTACTAGATTCTCTACCAACTTATATGATATCTTTTTTTCCAATACCTTCTAAGGTGGGCAAATTGAAAAGGGACTTCTTGTGACAAGGCAACAAAGCGTGTAAGGGGTATAACATGGTAAACTTGCAAACTGTCTGTTTGAGCAAGAAGTTGGGGGGACTTGGCAGCAGAAATCTGAGGTTACACACAATTACAACTTGCTGATAAAGTGGTTATGAAGGTATAATAGTGAAGGCTTCTCACTGTGGAGAGGTAATTCAATGCAAATATGGGCAGACTGAACCGTGGTGAACAAACATGGAGTCAGGGTTTGAAGGTCTATAAGAGCATTATGGCATAAAAGGGAAGAGGACATCTCATTTGACGTGGGAAATGGTGCAAAAATTAGGTTCTAGAGAGATGTCTGGATTGATCAAATCCCCTTAAAAGAATCCTATCCTGATCTATTCTCCCTATATGTACCATCAAAATTGCTACTGTGAAGGACTGTTGGACATCCCCAGGGCTGGAACCTTTTCTTTAGGAGGTATTTGAATAATTGGGAGGTGGTGAGAGTGGCAAAAAATTGAGTCTTTACATGTATTTCAACTGTCCCTGACACAATGAAGTGGAGACATAGTGAAGATGGTGCCTTTTCCGTCAACAGAATATACAAGAGAGGAAATGGTGGAGAAGCTGGAGGAAATTCAACTTTATAGAAGTATGTTTGGGGAAGTGTAGCACCAACTAAAGTGAAATGCTTCACTTGGTTGGTGGTTAGGAAGGTTTGTTTTACAATTGAAATTTTCAAGAGAAAAGGTGCCTATACTCCTAGGTGTTTTTTGTGTAATGAAGCAGAGGAAACAAAGAGTCACCTGTTCTCCCACTGTAAATTTACATCTCAACTGTGGGCAGTTTTTTCAGCCTTGCTGAAGTCAATGGGACCATGCCTGAACATACTGCAGACCTACTGAGTTGCTGGATTAGAAGAGGTGGGAGTAAGAGTCAGAAGAAAGGTTGGAGGGTAATACTAGCTTGTATCTGGTGGACAGTGTGGAATGAAAGGAGTGGAAGGTGTTCTGAAAATAGATTCAATTTTGTTGAGAAAGTGAAATGGAGGTGGATTGTATCTTTTTATTTTTGGTATAAAGAGCAATGTATGGAGAAAGTAGATGATCCGGTAGATTTATCATTTATCAGGAGCCCCATAATCAGTTTCATTTGTCTTCTTTTAGTTTCACTACTCTTTTGAATGTGACCAACATTAAAATGCTGAGGAATACAACTACCAGTTTATATCTAAAATTAAAGGGGGTAGGGTGTTACACTTTGATAATGTTGAGTTGAACGTTTGAAATGGCACTAGGATGAAATTGTTGGCTGAGAAGTGGTTTGATGATACTCTTTCATTTGAGAAATTCCCTGAGTAATATACATCATAGAATTGCCATCAACAAGAATTGCATTATAGTTGACTGCTAGTCTTCTGGTGTATGATTTTTTTTATTGAGAAGAAATCACAATGATCAAAAGATAGAAGATTCTTTACTTTGGAAGGTTAAATCATTTTCTGTCAGTGCATGCTACAAAACCTTTTGCTGAAAATGGGAGGGAACTATGAAAATTTTCCATGATGGAATATTTTGAAGACTCTTACACCTTCACAGTTGTTTGCTTCAGCTGGACTGCAACTCATGGTGCCTGTTTCACTCAAGAAAACCTATAGAGGAATGGTTTTGTCATTTGCAGTAAATGTATTTTATGTGAAGAAGCGGCTGAATCAGTTGATCACTTACTGCTTTGTCGCATTTTCATCAGGCAGATTTAGTTTTTTGTTTCTGTGAAGTTTTGCAAATCAACTTGGTTATGCTAGGAAGCATAAAACAGGCCTTTAATAGATGGTAAACTTTTTTGGGAAGCAGATTCTACCAGGATGACAGTGTCTAGTCATACTTTATGGAACACGTGGTTATAGAAAAAAGGAACACATTCACATGTAATGTCGTGATGTTTGAAAAGTTTCTATTTGTGGTCAAAGAAAATTGCTGTAACTGATTTTGTTTCACTATTTGATCTGAAGTATTGGTTCAATATTTAGGCGGAAGAACTCATTCCTGTTGTACTCTCCTAGTACCTTCTTAGTACTCGTTGACAAAATCTCTACCTTTTCATGAAAAAAAAAAAGAATCGTTTTTTGCTAAGATGTTACAATAAACCCTTTGAACTTTCAAACACTTGAAAATCTTTGTAATTATCAAACAATTTCAGAATTTAGCTAAGATTTTAAGTATGACAAAAAACCATAAAATAGGCGTCTTTGATGATTTTATACTAAGATTTTACTAATTTTGTTTCTTGTCAGATATCAGATGGAACTTTGTAAAAAAGCATTAGAGGAGAATGTTGTTGTATATCTGGGAACGGGTTGTGGGAAAACCCATATTGCTGTTTTGCTTATCTATGAGATGGGGCAGTTAATAAAGAAACCCCAGAAGAGCATTTGTGTGTTTCTTGCTCCCACTGTGGCATTGGTGCAGCAGGTTTTCTTCTCTCTTTTCTTTAATTAACCTTATAAAATTTTTGATATCAAGGATGTGAACTACTATAGATGAATTCAAATGGCTGAATATCAAATATCATCCCTCCTATGGCTGTATTTGAGAGAGCTTTAAGCATAAGTGTTTCTGGCAGCTATTTTACATATCCTCTCTGTCTTTTCTCCATTCAATTGAGTCTCTCTTTGATCAATAATTTTATTGATTCGTTGGAGGACACCCAAATAAAAGTGAATTTTATCCTCTTGCATTGCCTAAAAAGTTTCTTCTTCATCCATACGTTGGATGGCCTTTCCCTACCGTTCTGTTTTCTGTTGCTTCAATGGCATCACATATCTTTCGGCTACTGTTGGTCATCATTCCTTTTGTCCAGATGCCACTCCGGACTTTGTAGTGATCACATCACTGAGTCTTCATTATATTTTTTTGTCTATCATTTATTCTCAAAGAAATTATTATTGATTTTGCGGCTAGTATGTAATCAATATTCTTCTTTTTTTTTTCATCAAATGTAATCAATATTCTTCACATATATATGAAGACTAAGTGTTTCAGGCTAGTCAAAATAAGTTACGTACATGGATATTTCCAATGCTGCTGAAAACTGGTAAAGTGATTAGCATGAAAAAACCCTATAGTTTTGCACCTCATAGAGAACAAGAAAGCTCTCTTCAATTTAGAATGTCATACATTATGTCCAACATATTTTCTTTTCATTGAAATTGTAATCTTTTTAAACTCATCCTGTTTTTCTGTGTGTACCTTTGCTTCTTGGGGCAGGGTGGGGAATTTAAAGTGTATCTGAAACTTGATAATATATGGGCCTAAAGGTTATTTGCTTTTTCATGTGTTTCTGAAATTGGAAAAGCAAGCCAAGGTCATAGAAGAATCTATTGATTTCAAAGTTGGGACATACTGTGGCAAATTAAAGCATTTGAAGAGCCACCAAGAATGGGAGAAAGAAATGGAACAGAATGAGGTAAGTCTGCCTGATCTTTTTTGTTAATGATAGACATTATCTCATCAGTGAAGCTTAGGCATTCTTGATAAATGAACTCCCTACTAGAGATTTTAGTGCAATTAATCACTGAAATTTGAATAACTGATGTAAGGGTGACAAAAAAAGCCGAATAACTGATGTTAACTAAATTATCTTCCATATACTTGGAGTGTTTGTACAGACCTGCAATAAGACACTATCTTAGTGTTGATCTAACTCTTGCAATAATAAATACTCTTATTTTCCTTTGCAAAAGGAATTATCTTCTATTTATCTGAATCAGATAATATAAGTAGTTCTTGTATTCTTTCTTTGCCTTCTAAATCTTTAATTGATCAAGTTTTTCAATAACTGCACAGTTTGGATTATCTTCATTTAAATTGAGATTTTGAACACGAGGAAATGATCTTATGATGTGATAAATCTCAGTTGTTTGCTTGATAGCCAAGATAAATCTTCATTTCTGAATAAAAGAGTGTTTTTTACATTATTATCAAGGCGCTTTATTTATTTGGTTATGAATTAAGAATAATTTTGTGCATGGTGTTGTAACCTCAAGTTATATTCTTTTTTTTTTTAAATTTTAAGCTGAGTTAAGTTAATGAATATAAAAACTTAGGCTTTATTTATCAATGTTAAAATAATCAATAGATGACGTTCTTCTATATGAGTAGGAAACTAATGCGTTTGATATAAATTAATCTCCTATAATACATAATAATTGCTTATTATAATGACGAAAAACTATATGAAGTTAGCATCTTTATAGCTATTTTATATGTTTTTCTAATACGTCATGTTATTAAGTGAGATAGATAGATGGCGACAAGATGAGCAGTATGATTATATTTATAATTAAAAATAATTATTATTATCTCATTGATTTCAAATATTTATCTCAATTCAAATATGAAAATAGTAAAAATAAAGAACAATAATAAACTAAATTTTTTTAACAAATTAAGAGAATAATATTTGAATTTGAATATGGAAAGATTTGAAAAATGAGAATGCAAAATTATTAGATATTTAGAAAAAAATTGTTTCTTTTTTTTTGGGGGGGGGGGAGGGGAGGGGGTGTGCGATAAATAGCTTTGATTTGTGAGTAAATTTTTTTTCAACTAAAATATTTTTTGCTCAATTATCTTATCTTTTTGATGTTATGTGTATTTGAACATAATTTATCTCATATCTATTTAATAAATGAAGTTTATTTTTCTGTAAGTATAGATAAGTCTATCATATATATTAAAAGGGAAAAAAGAAAAATATTATAGAAAATGGTAATTGATATAAGTAGGTGTAGTATACAACAACATACCCAGTGAAATCCCACGAGTGGGGTTTGGGGAGGGTAGAATGTACGCAGACCTTACCACTACCTCATAGAGGTAGAGAGGTTGTTTCCTGGGAACTCTTGTCACAAAAATTCATAAGAAGAATAAACTAGATATGAAAAACAGGAAAGGAAGAGAAAACAAAAAGAGCGATAATAACGGAAAGCCCATGGTAGTATGTAAATACGAGACAATTAACATATATATGACAGATAATGACAGCACCAGACAAAACCTACTACCCTACTATACCCCACGACCAGATATTAACCTAACCCTACAAACCTATAACCTATTAGCCTGCTACTCTAATTCGCGACCTCCACTCCGTCCTATCTAAGGTCATGTTCTCGGTGAGATCAAGTTTCACCATATCTTGTCTAATCACCCCCCAATATTTCTTCGGTCTACCTCTACTCCTCCATGTAACTCCTAAATCCAACCTCTCGCACCTCCTAATAGGAGTATCGGTACTCCTTTTCTACACGTGTCCAAACCATCGCAGTCTCGCTTCCTTCGTCTTATCAGCCACAGGGACCACCTCGAGCTTCTCCTGAATGGTCTCATTCCTAATCTTATCACTTCTGGTATGCCTATAGATCCATCTCAACATCCTCATCTCCGCGACCTGGATTTCTGGACATGTGAGTTTTTGATTGGCCGACACTCCACCCCATATAGCAAAGACGGTCTAACCACCATCCTGTAAAACTTACCTTTGAGTTTATATGGTATCTTTTTATCACACAATACTCTAGAGGTAAGCCTCAATTTCGTCCATGCTGCCCCAATACGGTATGGAACATCATCGTCAATATCGCCACTACTCTGGATGATAGACCAAAGATATTTAATGTTTTCCGTATTGGGAATAGGTTGAGTGGCAAGCCTCACATCAACGTCTACTTTATCCCTCGCCACACTAAATTAAACTCCCAAGTATTCTGTTTTGGTCCTGCTCATGAGTAGTTGTAGTATAATAACTATAATAATAGTGGTTTAAAAATATCTATCTTGATTCAGTCAATACAACGATTATAAGATAAACACATTATATTTTGAACCAAAAAAAAAAAGAAGCAAGAATAATGATCATATATAAGGTGTTCTCTTTATATATATATGAGAGTAGTTTGTAATGTGGTTAAGCCAAGTAGCAAACTGTTGAAAAGTCACTGGACAATTTTAGGATGAAATTAATAAATATTGTAATAGAATTTTTTAATTAAAAAATTTCAAAAGAAAAGAAGAAGAAGAAGAAAACTGATTTTGATTAACTTAAAAGTATAAATTCATGTTTCTTAGTAAACTTTTATTATTTCATAAATTTATTCTTTCAAATGCTATAAAATATGGAGTATTTAGTTTAATTAGTAAATAAAAAATAAAAATATCATCATCATCATCATAATAACAACAACAATAATATATATTATTATTATTTGTAATATTATCCATGCATCGCACGGGTACATATACTAGTTAGATAATATAAGTAGTTCTTGGATTCTTTGCCTTCTAAATCTTAATTGATTAAGTTTTTCAACCAGCTGCACAGTTTGGATTATCTTCATTTAAATTGAGATTTTGAACACAAGGAAATGATCTTATGAAGTGACAAATCTCAGATGTTTGCTTGATAGCGAGAGAAGTGGAACGTATATTTCCTTCTGCCTTTTGTAGGATCAAGGGGTTGTATGCTTTGTTCTAAGGTACTAATAGTAGCTTCCCATGGTCAATCAGTTTTTGATTAAAATATTGGCAGAGGAGTGCTACGCTTTCATAATGCCTCTAATTGTTAACTTTTTACCTGTCAGTCCTCCAACCGCAAAGAAGAGCTTTTAAACTTTTTTTTATCTCCTTCGAGGTGAAAATTCTCCAAATGGAATACTTCTCCATAATTTCTTATAAGGTTCCCTACGGCTCCCAAAAAATCATTAGTAGGCTGTTTTCTGGTTCCTAAATTGGACTGCATCAGTCATTCTTTTCCAAATATCAATGACTATCAGTATATGCTCTTCCACTTAAATCTTTGAAGAAATACGAAGTTTGGTTGCCCAAGTGAGTGACCTAGCAGTTGGAATGTGATAACCGTGGGAACCAAGTTTTGAATTCCAACTACAATACTTGGTGGACAAATTTACCCGGTGTCAATACCTTATTGGTTACTACCTTTTTCCTTTAACCTTTAGTTCACATTATTGTCCTAGTTCTTTTATATGTATTGCACTTATATAGTTCATGTTAGTTACTATTTTTTCTATTTTATTAATATTCTATAAAGTTACACTATTGTCTTATTGCGCCAAATTGTTGGAGAACTCATATAATTATTTTATGAGATTTTCTTATTGGGTCAACTAAAAACAAACCGTTAAGGACCAAAAATCGATAAATCAAAAATTGAGAAAAAAGATCTTATTGGTTTGATTATTGATCTAGCATGTTTAAAACTTGAAAATTGAACAAAACCGAACAAACCGATGCACACCCCTACTTGGGTCTATTATCCAAAGCAATAGGGAGATGGGCGATGATGTCATACATTATATGGGTGCAAGGTGGATGAAATGTAGGCTTGCATCTAGAGTCCCGTGCCACGAAAACTTAAAGGTAAGTTATATAGAAGAGTGGTTGGATCGGCTATGATGAATGGCATCAAGTGTTGGCTAGTCAAGAACTCCCATGTTCGGAAGATAAAGGTTGAGAAGATGAGAATGTTGTGATGAATGTGTGGATATAATAGGAAAAATAAAATTAGGAATGAAGATATTTGAAGGTAGGATTTTGACCTTGATAGAGGACCAAATGTGGGAAACGATATTGAGATGATTTGGGCATGTGTAAAGGAGATGGACGGATGTCTCAGCGCAGAGGTGTGGGAGGTTCACAATGGATGTTTTTAAGAGAAGGTAGAGGCAGGTTGAAGAAGTATGGTTTAGAGGCTATTAGACATAGCATGAAACAACCTCAGATTATCGAGGACATGACTTTAGATTGGATGTTAAGAAGGACCCATTATGATAACATGTCAGTTAAATAGTTGAACATTGTCTTGTCTATTGTTATATACTATTAGCCGTACTGTTAGTCTTAATATTACTCTTGTAGTTTCTTTGTCCTTTGTGTTTGCTTATTATCTGTGGTTCTTTTTCCTCTACTGTGTAGGATGATTTGTCAAGTTGTCTAGTATTTTGCCACGATTTTCTTTATTTCCATTATTTCTTTCTCTATACTGCTTTGGTTTGTTTTTCCTTTAATTGAGGGTCTATTGAAAACAACCTCTCTACTTCCAAGATAGCGGTAAGGTTTGTGTACACTTTACCCTTCCCAAACCCAACTTTGTGGGATTGTACTGCATATGTTGTTATATATTAAATAGAGAGATTGAACCATGTGTTGTAAATTGTTGTCTTATCATCTTTGGTTCTTTCTTTTTTGGACTCTGGATGAGTGTGGATATTGCTTAATGGCTGACTAGTATGCTTTATGTTTATTTGCCACTTTGTGAAAGTTTCGGCCAACAAATTTGCATGTTGTTTGTTCAGGTCCTTGTTATGACCCCTCAAATACTGCTACATAATCTTTCCCACTGCTATATCAGGATTGAATTTATTGCTCTGCTGATATTTGATGAGTGTCATTATGCACAAGTTGAGAGCGATCATCCTTATGCTGAGATTATGAAGGTAATTAGCTGATCTGATGTTATACACTGGAAAATATGCTTTATTTTTTGTATAATAGCCTAGTTATTCATGTGCATTATTCTTGGACAGATATTTTACAAACCTGATGAAGTAAAAGTGCCCCGTATATTTGGCATGACTGCATCTCCAATATCAGGGAAAGGTAATATTATTGTTATAAGAGTTTATGCAGTAATATGTCCTAACTTTTTCTAACTAGCTGGATCCAATCAGATACTAGGTTATCAGTAATTTTATATGTTGCCTTGTGTTTTTAATTTGACAAGTCATTCTTTTACAAGGTAAATAAATTTATTAATCTTGGCAAAAGAATTTGACAAACAGAGTGCTTGTAAGATGTGATGAGATTGTCATGGAATGTAACATTTATGAGATTCTACATGGTCATTTCCGCCAGAGTGATATAAAATTGCTAGGGATTGATTTGGAACTAAGACTTGAGGTTTACATGGTAATTTTTGGCAAAATTAGCTCTCGTGTGAATGTCATCCAGATTCAGGAAACCCTTCCTCCTTGATTGTTTTCTCTTTTTTGGTTTCCTGGAGTCAATTTTTTTCGGCAATGTTCTACTCATACCAAACCAAAAAGTTTTTTCAACTTGTGAAATCTTTAACTATTACTTTGTTGTGATGAATTCTACCCTCCCTAGACTCCATTTGTGGGGTTCCACTGGGTATGTTGATTGTAAAATTGATCAAATTGACACTGAAAACTGTATACTGACAGTAAATTGGGGAGGCATTGTCTGTGTTAGTCATTAACATATGGTTCTGATGTATTGTACCTGCAGAACCTGTACTTCGCTTTGGCTGTACTTAGGACTTACAATATTGACCTGATCTTTTCTTTTAAAGAAATCTCCAACGATCTCTTTTAGATGTTACTTTTAACTCATTGATGTTGGAAGTACAAATTGGGGACTGCTTTTGCTGTTCATCATTGACAGATAAGCTGTAGTTCATTGCGGCTGTCTAATTTAACCTTGTAATGACTGAAAAGTATCTCTATGTCTCTAATCTGCAGTTGTTTAGAATTTTACCCCCTTACACATGACATTATGCATATACGTAAACGATTTCTGTTTGGAGAAGTTCATGACTTGTATGAATTCTATTTAAAAATGGGATCAACAGAAGTTGAAGGAGGTGTTATCAGAAAATAAGTTTGAAAATGGGTGCAAGTTTTCTGATTTTCTGACTAATGAAAAAAAATCACCTGATCTTTGGAGTTTGTGGAATGAACCCCCGCTTTCCATGATATGCATTGATCAATTGTGGTGACAGATTGGTAGTTCTTGCTATCTGATCTATGCTCTTAAGTCTTAATACCGATCATTCTGCCGGGAAAAACTGGTATATCTATCCTTTAAGCTACATTTGTTTTTGGACGCTCCTCAACTCTCTTGACATTATGTTATCTTGTTACTATTGCAGGTGCTACTGTTGAAGGCCTTGAGACCTTACTTCGTTCTAAGGTGCTACTATTGTATACAGAAGCTTTATTTTCCTAGATCAATCAAATGATTTTACTTTTTTATAAAAAGAAAAAAGAAACTATAATTATCACAGTTGCCGCACATCATTGTTGTGGGAACAAATGAAGTCCAAAAGAAGTTGCTTGCGAAGGATGGATTTCTGTTATCGGTTAATTAGTTCTAGGATTTGCTAAGAACTGTCTTAAATCAATCCTATTTTCTGTCGTTAAGGTGGAGAAATGAACCAAGAATTCTTTTTCTTCATCATCAATCGAATCACTGTTCGCGACCTTGATTCCAATTTCTGTAGCTATCATTTTTTATCCTAGGTCTCTCATTGTGGGTATATCAATGTTCGGTAACAAAGTACTGCTGCCAAGCCTGGCAGCATTTTACTAATGGGCTTGGCAGCCATCCTTGGTTCATGCCTATAGTGGTTTCATCTTCACCATATTTCTCTTTCTTGGTCTTACCCACAGTGCTTTGGACTTGCTTCCCGTTTTGTGTTGCAGAAGCGGGAGGGTAGGTGGAAGTAGGTACATAAACATTTGTGTAGTTTAATTTCTCGTCTTTATATAATCACAGGTGTATTCTGTTGAAGACAAGGATGAATTGGAACAGTTTGTTGCATCACCCAAGGTGAATGTGTACCGCTATGGTCCTGGCTCCTCATGCCTTATGAAGGCTTATTCTCAGAAGCTTGAAGAGATAAAGCACCAGGTATTATCTGGTCAGAAATTAAGATAGCTTTTCTAGTAGTCTTTGCCTAAATATTCTCTAGTTTTTGTTTATGATTCGACAGTGTGTAAAGGAGCTTAACAAGAAAGCAGTTGACAGCACTCTCAGGAACACAAAAAAGATGCTCAAGAGACTGCATGGACATCTTATATTTTCTCTGGAAAACCTAGGTGTTTTGGGGGCGTTGCAGGTTTTGTTGCACTTCTTGTTGTTTATCCCCCAAGACCTTTTTCACATGCCCTGATCTTTCGTAACTCTTTGAGTTTTAAAGATTGAATGAGAAACTTTTTGTTGAACTCGAATTTTACACATGTTCCCAACTATATTGGGGAAAAAAAGGAGCAAGGGAGACCTGGTCCACCTTGCCACACCCCCAACAGGCAAACAGTATAAATGGTCTTTTTATTCAAGGCTTGACCAGACTCCTCAGCACTCTGCAAAATTAAAATAAGAGTGTGTGGACGGGTTTGAAAAGTTCCAGAAACAAGTTAGTGTTGTGAGTTTGTGCACTTTATAGACTATTGATCTGACATAGAATTTTTGGCAGGTAGGTGTAGATTCTTCTGTTCTCTTCTTGTTTTTACTTTCATACTGCTGCTGAAATTGTATCTGTGGACATCTTTGTGGTACTTTAGTTTTTGTCTGTATGTGTGCTTTTCGTGTATATTCCATCAATCTCGGATGGAGCCAAAGATTCACTATTTTTTTTGCTTTGGGGTATGATGGAATAAAGTAAAATGGCTCTTTAAACTGTCTGCGCTTCTTTCAATTGTGAAGTAGCAGTCAATACAACTTTCGACGCTCATCATGGGTCATCCAGAAACAGTCGTGCTATGTTTTTAAACATAGGGGTCAGGCTACGTACATCCGACCCCCCCTTACCCCGCAATGGGCGGGAGCCTTTGAGGCACTGGGGTAATGTTGTTGTTGTTGTGCTTTTCGTGTATATATATTAAGCATTTCAGCTGGAATGCTCACATGTGTTACCCTAGTTTTGGTATTACAGCTTTTCTCGGACTTAAAAGAGATTAATTTCAGTAAAATATGATGCTGCATGAAAATCTAGAATATTGTTGGGTTCTCTAGTCATGATTAGCATAATTTAAGCACTACTAATTCTCTGGGAAGTAATCACAATTTATCTTTTCCTAACCTGTAAGATTTACAGTTGGAAACTTAAATTCTGAGTTCCAACCTTTTTTTGGTGAAGGCTAGTTGCATCCTCTTAAAGGGGGATCACTATGAGCGCCATCAGATGGTGGAAGCTGAAGTTAATGCTAGTGATGACTCTTTATGTGACAAGTATCTGAGTCAGGTTGACAGAGTCTTTACTTCTGGTTGTGCTGAAGGTATGTTTTATTCTATTGTGCGTTCCTATTTTGTAGTTTTTGTATTCTTTCCATCATTACAAGGATTCTTATGAGTTCCAATTTGGATAGTATTTACTGGCTTGATCTTGGATTATTTCTAGAAATGAAATCAGGAGGCCTGATCATATCGTCTGACTTTTACTGGGGTTATGACTTTTATTGGGGAGGCCCAAACTAGGGGAAATAAAATCAGCAGCAGTAAAGGAAAAGCCCAGAAAGGGATAGCTCCAAGTGGTCTAAATAATGGTCATTATGCCAAAGGCCCAGCTAGAAACAAACATATGCAAAACTCCAGAACTTCACTTGTTTGGAGAGCTTCTGCCTCCAAGATTGATCCTTGCATTCATAGATCTTCTCCTCCCTTCCTTGAACAAACCACTTCTGACCCCTTGAAAATCCAAGCTTCCAAACTTAGACATTCGGAGCCATCTGATGGCGCACCTTCACAGTTGGAGGCAGACGATGAAGCAGACCCTTTAATTATGCCCACTACAGCTTGCAAAACAGACTCGCTTCTTTAGCCAGACTTGCATCCTGAGGAGTTGGACTCAAATCTCTCTTCTAGTTCTCTCAACAATTTCTTACCACTGGCTTGGCATGGGTGGTGATCAACTGCAAATTATTGATACACCCGAGGTGGTGGAAACTTCTAAATGGTCCAAATTTAAAATGATGATAGCTTTCAAGACTTTGAGGGTCAATGTAACAGGGTTTGAGCATGATATCCTGGACATCATACTTCGAATGGAGGAAAGGAGAAAACTTCAGCTTCAAGAACAAAAGATGAAAACAGGGGATACCAGAAAAAAAGAAAAAATAAAGCAGATACTGAATTAAAAAAATTGGATTGGGTCTTCAAGAGGGCGGCGGGAAGAAGGAAAGGGGCAGGTCTAACAAAGCTCATTCCAGATGAGAGTCAAAACAATCATCTGGAATGTGCAGGGACTCAATTAATAAAAATAAGAGAAGCACCTTGAGATCCCTTATTCATAAAGGGGGAGCAAACATCATTTCTTTACAGGAAACTAAAATAGAGGAATGGAACACTTATTTAATTCGACAAATTTGGGGAAAGGTATATCGCTTGGGCTGATCTCAAGGCAATTGGTACAAAAGGGGGGATTCTCATAATGTGGGACAAAAAAGTATGGAATTGTGTTGACTCTGAAGATGGAATCTTCTCTCTTTCATGTAGATTTGAGAGTCTTAATGAAGATTATAAATGGATCTTATCAGGGGTTTATGGGCCACATACAAATCCAGAACGAGAAGAACTTTGGAACGAACTAGCTGCTATTAGAGGTTTGTGGTCTGATTTGTGGGTAATTGGATGGAATGTCAATGTATGCAGGCTTAAGGAGGAAAGATTGAATTGTACCAGAAGATCAAGAGCCATGGTGGGCTTTTCTGACACCATTCAAGACTTAGAATTGATTGATCCTCCTCTTCAAGGAGCTCAATTCACCTGGTCAAGAGGAGAGTATTCTCTCCGAGCTACTAGAATTGGTAGGTTTCTAATCTCACCTGAATGGAGAAAAACCTTCAATGCTATTAAACAATTTCCACCGCCTAGAGTGTTCTCTGACCACAAGCCTAATATCTTGGAAAGCGGGGACAGGGATGCTTCACCCTCTTACTTTAATTAAATTTGAGAATATGTGGCTATAATCAGATGGTTCCCTAGACATGGCAAGGTTGGTAGAATTCTTAAATTTTTAGCCCCCCCTCCCAATTTCATCCTGATCCAGAAGCTAAGACACTTAAAAGGAGGAAATACCTAAATGGAATAAAGAGGTTTTTGGTAGGCTTGATACTCAAAGACTCAAAGCTCTCGTGGAACTGGGGAAGTTGGACCAAATTGCTGAGCAAAGACCTCATACTACAGAGGAGAACTTGAATTCACTTGATCTTAAAATTGAGCTTCAACGGATTGCCACTGCTGAAGAGATCTCATGGAGGCAAAAGTCTAGGTGCTTATGGCTGAAAGAAGGTGATAGAAATACTAAATTCTTTCAAAGAATGGCCAATTCTCACAGGAGTAGTAATTGTATTGATGGACTGAGGATAGGTAATTTTCTAATTGAGGACAAGAGGTTGATTAAGGAAGGTATTCTAGATTATTGCCAAAAGTTATTTCAGGAGGAAGAGACATGGAGACCTTCAGCTGATTTTGAGGGACTCTCCACTATCAGTGCTATAGAAAAAGAGGAGCTTGAGCTTCCTTTCAATGATCAGGAAGTGTTGGAAGCCCTTAAGTCTTGTGCTCCAGACAAAGCCCCAGGCCGTGATGGCTTCACCATGACATTCTTTCAAAGATCGTGGAGCTCCATCAAATCTGACCTAATGGGAGCACTTAACTTGTTCCATCAGAATTGCCAAATGGTGAGGTCTGGCAATGCTTCCTTCATTGCCTCAAAGAAGAAAGGACCACTGGAACTTAGAGATTATAGGGCTATAAGTCTTATAGGCAGTGTCTACAAAATATTGGCAGAGACTCTAGCAGAGAGGGTTTAAAAAGTGGTATGCTCTCTAATCTCTGACAACAGAGTGCATTCATGAAGAATAGACAAATCACTGATGCTTCCATGATTGCCAATGAAGTTCTAGACTGGAAATTCAGAAGTGGAGAAGTTGGGATCCTATGTCAACCGGATATAGAGAAGCCTTTTGATCAACTGAATTGGGCATACTTAATCAACATCTAAAAGCAAATGGGGTTCAGATAGAGGTGGATCAAATGGATCTTTTTTTGCATCTCAACAGTGAAACTATCAATGTTACTTGTTAGTGAACAGGAGTACTGTGGGCTTTTTCTCCTCTAAAAAGGGGCTAAGGTAGGGGGATCCGTTATCCCCTTTCCTTTTTTATCTTGGCAATGCAAGGACTCTCACAAATGCTAGCAAAGGCCACAGAGCTACAGTGGATTCAAGGGTTCCTGGTAGGTGGGGATCCTTCCACTACACTCACTACTTCTCATCTACTTTAAGCAGATGACACCTTGATCTTTTGTGGAGCAGATTGTCTACACTCTACAAATATGCAACCTTAACATCAACATGATTTTTGAATCTATCTCTGGGCTTCACATCAACGTGCTCAAAAGCCTCGTATATCCTGTCGATGAGGTCTCCAGTATAGAGGAACTAGCTGACATCCTCAGCTGCAACATAGGTGCCTTCCCTACCATTTATTTGGGCCTGCCGTTAGGTGCTAAATTCAAATCCTCTGAGATTTGGATCGGAGTAATTGAAAGATGGAGAAGAGCCTAGCCACATGACAGCTTCACTACCTATCTATTGGAGGCAAACTCACACTAACCAACAGTTTTGTGGACAACATTCCTACCTACTATATGTCTCTATTTTCTTTGCCGAGCTTGACCTTGAAGCAAAAAGACAGATTAAGAAGAAGATTCTTGTGGGAAGGTAATAGCCAAACTCATAAGTTCTCTGTGGTGAAATGGCAAAATTTTATTCTACCCAAGGTCCAAGGGGTTTGGGAATTAGAGACCTAAAGATACACAACAAATGCCTGCTCATGAAAGTGGCTTTGGATGTATGGGCAAACTGAGGCAGGGTATTGGGAGGACGTTATCAAAGCAAAATAATATGGATCAAGAATAACTTGCAGATTGTGGTGGGCAGAGGGGACAACAAAGTTTTGGTCAGATAATTGGTGCGGAGATAGGATCCTAAAAGACATTTCCCCGGTCTTTCTCAATATGCACAAATACTAATAGCATATAGAACAGATGTGGTCACCACAAGGTTGGAATCTGGTATTTAGAAGGCTACTAAATGACTGGGAGATTGATAGAGTGGCACAACTTTGAGCTTGATTGGTGGGATCCCTGGTACTACTTTAGAGCCAGACATATTACTATGGGGACATCACAAAGATGGGGTATTTTTGGTGAACAGACTATATAATTGGTGGCTCATAAGAAGCGCAGGAAGATCCATTGGACCTTGGAACACAATTTGGGGAAGTGTGGCTCCTGTTAAGGTGAAGTGCTTCACTTGGTTGGTTGCTAGAAAAAGTTGTCTGATCCATGAGGCAATGCAGAAGAGGGTTATCAGCATAGCATCCAGATGCCTCCTCTGTAAAGAGGCTCTGGAGACTAACAAACATCTTGTCATGCATTGTAAGAAGATAACTGCTCAGGTGTGGGCTATGTTATAAGACCTCTGACCTCCTAAGCTGCTGGATCAAAAGGGTGGCAGCAAGAGTTAGAGAAGATAGTGGAGAACAGTTCCAGCATGTATCTGGTGGATTGTATGGAAAGAAAGGAAGCTGAGAATTTTTAAAGAATGGAGTTATCAATACAGAATATCAAATGGAAAGTAACTACTACTCTAGGCTTTTGGTGTAAAGAGCAGGATATAGAAGAGGAGATCCGGTTAGTGGACTTCATAGGCTCTTTGTAAGTATTTCTTCTTTTTTCAGTTTCTCTCCTTTCTTGTAACAGTTTTTGAAGATGGCCAGCATAGCCCTTAATGCCGAGGAATACAAAAACTTACTACCTTTAAAAAAAAAAATTATGGAACCCATGATCACTGGAGTCCAAAAATGAGCAAAGATCCTCATGGTGTAGGGGTCTGGAAACACGTAGGTATTTACCAGGATGAGTTTCTACAGAAAGTTCAAACCTGGCAATGGACTCAACATAAGATTCTGGTTAGACAAGTGGATTGGGGGCACTATTTTGAAGGAGTCCTTTCCTTTGATGTTCCAGATAGCCACCAGCAAGGATGCCACAGTGGCCCAATACAGAGTTGACAATATTTGGTGTCCTATTTTCATAAGGAATCTGTAGGACTGGGAAATTAATGAACTACTTCTCCTGCTACAAACACTGGAAAACTGTAACTTGGATGTTCACTATCCAGATAGACTGCTTTGGGGCAGCACTAAGGAAGGGTTCTACACTGTGATGGAAAGCTACAATTACTGGTGTGCCAAGCATATCTTAAGGACCAAGCAACCTCTAATGGTCTCCTGTTTTGCATAGATAGCCCTTCATAAGGCATGTTTAACACAAGACAACCTTAGGAATAAGGGCGTCATTCTCATCAGTGGATGTCTTTTCTGTAAACAAGACAATGAATGTGTCAATCCTCTCTTTTTCACTGCCCCATAACAGTTGGCATTTCTTCTTCTCATTGTTTGGCAATGGGTTATGCCCCTCTCCATCAGAGGTGCTTATGCTAACTGGATATGTCGAAGAGTTGACAGTACCATTAAAAGTATCTGGAGAATGACCCCAAAGTAATTTTTTGGAGTATTTGGAAAGAGAGAAACTGCAGATGATTTGATGGAATATCAACTCCCATAAGCACCATTAAGACTAGGTGTTTAGTCGATCTTTGTAATTGGCACCTTCTCTCACCTGTAAACAGTATGAATAATTTTTTGGATTTTGTTAGCTCCCTAACTCTAGCATATTAGGGTTTCTAAGAGGGTTTATCTTTTTGGCTGCTTTACAGGTTTTTGCGCAGTTAGCGTCACATTAATTTCATGTTTGAAGCAACTCTATCTTTAGTTGTAACCATTGCATCTCCTTGATGCCTTTTTCTAATGCAATTTAATTACTTCACCAAAAAAAAAAGTAAAATGGTTCATTCTTCTTGAAACATATCAAAGAGGAAAAGAGGTCTTTCTTTTTCAAACAGAGGGAGTATATAATCTTACTTAGAATAGGAATAGAAATAGTATCTAGAAATGACTCAATTCCCCTCTCTAGCCACAAAGACTCTTCCCCACTGATGTGATTGAACTTGAAACCCCCCAAATTAGGCCTCCATGTCATTTCTTCTTTGAACAAACAGTCGTAACCCTTCACTTCCGCCTCCCACACATGCACAACCCCAAATATTTCCATACTCTATGAAGTTCCTTCTCCTATTTGAGACTACTGCCTTCTGAAAAATTTAGTTTTCGAGCCCCTTCCCCCAACCACACAGTTCTGTGAGCTGGAATTTAATCACACTTCACCCATCTCCTCCCCACTCACTTCTAATAATGCTATCTGACAGAATTTCCATTTTTGTTTCTTCCCACCAGCCCCTCCAAACATCCCTAGCCGCCACCATGTTTCTTCTACCATACACCACGATTTGTTGCTCAGCTTTTTGTACCTCCACCGTAGACTTATTTTTCTGGAAGTGCTTAGCCGCCAACTCAACATCCCCTCTGGCCTCTACCTTGATATTGTTCAAGAGCTCAATAACTTTCGCCTCCATCTTGAGGTTAGATGCAATGGAAAGTACACGTAAATATAGGCTTAAGTTGAAGTCAGTTCCTGCAAATATAGGCTGAAATACTGATTTGTGCCCACAGAGAAATTCTTAAGGACATAGCCATGCATGGGGAGATAGCTTGGAGACAAAGGTCCAGGGCCTCATGGCTTAAACATGGAGATAGAAACACCAGTTTCTTTCACGGGAACAACAAACCATCACAGAAGAGTCAACACCATTGATAAACTGAGAGTCAATGGAGTTGAAATTACAGAATTTGAGGAGATTATAAGAAAAATTGTTGAATACTATGAGAAACTATACACAAACAAAAGAGTGGAGAGCAACACCACTGATAAACTGAGAAGTGTCAACACCAGTTTCTTTCACAGGAACAACAAACCATCACAGAAGAGTCAACACCATTGATAAACTGAGAGTCAATGGAGTTGAAATTACAGAATCTTATTAAAAGAGCTGAATACTATAAGAAACTATACACAGAAACAAAAGAATGGAGACCACAACTTGATATGAGATAGAATTGAGGCAGTGGATTGTAATCTCCTGGAGGCTTCTTTCGAGGAACATGAAATATTGGAGAGCATCAAGGCATGTGCAGGGGACAAAGCCCCTGGCCCAGATGGTTATACAATGGCATTCTTCGGTCATTGCTGGGATATTATCAGACATAATTTGGTGGCTACTATACAGAATTCCATGCTAGAGGAACTTTTGAGAAGAGCATTAATGCCATTTTTGTGGCACTTATTCCTAAGAAGGTAGGGGCAATTGAACTAAATGATATCAGACCCATCACTCTGGTTGGGGGAATGTTCAAGATAATCTCGAAACTGCTGGCAGACAGATTGAGAAAACTCATTCACAATCTAGTTGACAGGCAGGATGGCTTTTATAAAGGAAAGACAAATAATGGATGCTGCGATGATAGCAAATGAGCTGGTGGACTTGAGAGTGAATTGTAAACAGCCAGGAACATTATGCAAACTGGACATTCAGAAAGCATATGATCACCTGAATTGGAATTATCTAGTGGCCATGCTACAGAAGGTGGGCTTTGGAGCTAAATGGATTAGGTGGATCAAACTATGCATTAGCACAGTTAGATTTTCAGTCTTGATTAATAAAAGTCCTGCTGGTTTTTTTACTTCCCAAAAGGGATTGAGGCAGGGGAATCCACTTTCACCTTTCTTGTTCATCCTAGCAATGGAGGGGATGAGTAATCTATTCAACACAGCAAAGATTACGAATTGGATCAGAAGTTTTCAAGTGCAACATAGGACAGACAACAACTTAGAAATCACTCACCTCCAGTATGCAGATGACACTTTAGTTTTTTGTGAAGCAATGAAGGAATAATTTTTTATTTGAAGGGCATCTTTATAGTTTTTGAAGCCGTTTCGGGATTGCATGTAATTGGGGGAAAAGCTAGGTGCCCTACCTACAGATATGATGTCTATTTTTCCAGCATCAGCTAGTGTGATTCAAAGAATTGAGGCTGTCAGAAGTGCTTTTTTTTGGCAAGGTAATGAAGATAAGAGAAAGTATCTTGTAAAATGGGAAGAAATGGTTATAAGCAAGAATATTTGGGGTTGGGGTTTGGGGTGTGTGTGTGTTAATTGAAACCTAAAATGTCACAACCAAAGCCTAATGATGAAGTGGCTCTGGAAGTTTGCATCTGCTGAAAAGTCACTGTGGAAGGAGGTCATTGCTGCAAATATGGAATGGGGGATAAGTGGATGGCAACAGTGGTCCTCCCCATTTGGGTCTAGTCTATGGAGATCCATCTGGGACCTATGGGATTTGATGCTGGAAAGAACTTGCTGCAGAGTGGGAAGTGGTAGAAAGGTGACTTTCTGGAAGGACCGATGGTGTGGACAGTTTTCACTGAGTCCAAGGTTTCCTGACCTCTAAAACTTATGGTAAATGCAACAAGCAACCATAGGAGAACTGTGGAGTGGTCAGGACTGGAATTAACACTTATGGAAAGGCTTGAATGATTGGGAGATAGATATAAGAGCAGAGTTCCAAGTCACTATTGATGAATTCAATGATCTGTCCGGGAAGAGGACTCACTGGTATGGAATGTGGAGTGCAAAGGGCGTTTTGCAGTTAATTCAGCTTACGACTACCTCAATATAATAGGCATTGAGGAAGTAGATTGGCCTCCGAAGATGATTCGGAAAACTAAGATACCATATAAAGTTAATTGCTTCACATGGCTGTTGGCTAAAGAGGCAATTTTGACACATGAGAACCTGAACACAAGGTTTTCACTTGTTCCAGGTATTTTTTGTGTGAAAAGCAGGGAGAGACAGTCAACCATCTCTTCTTACACTGCAAGTGGACAGATTAGCTTTGGCAGATGTTCACCACCATGAGGAAGATCATATGGATGAAGCCAGGGAGGACCAAATAGGTCTTGAAGTGCTGGAACAGGGATGGAATTGCCGGAAGAAAGGAGGAGAGATGGAAAATTGTCTCATCTTGTATATGGTGGACAGTTTGGCTAGAAAGGAATCAGAGATGTTTTGTGGGAAAACAGAGTTGCATCCATAGATTTAAGTTTAATGGTTTATCTTTGTACTTTTTTTGGTGTAAACAGGTAGTCTTTGACAATTCAGCGGCAATTAGTACTAGTATAAATTGGTTGTAAGTGAATATTATCAGGGGACTATGTAACTACAATCCTCTTGGTGGGATACTACACCTTTGTTGTAGTGTACCTGTGGATATATAGAGTAACTGTTACCTTTCTCCAAAAAAAAAAAAAAAAAAAGAATGTCATCTGTTTTTTAAGTCAAACTTATGTTTTCTCATGCAGATGGTATGAATCCTGATTTGGCACTCATGGAAGTTCTGAAGGAGCCTTATTTTTCCAAAAAGCTTTTACGTCTAATTGGAATCCTTTCCAACTTCGGGTCAGTCTTTTTTTTGCAAATTATTCAATTATCCCTGATCTCTATTACTATTCAGAATTAATATGTAGCTGGAAAAAGAACAGGTGATTCCACTTTGAGGGGTGTTCTTTGGATAACTGCATCCAATTATAATAAAATATAGTGAACTAAATATTGATAGTGAATTGATGTGATGACCTGTAAAAGTTCACTCTTTACACATGTAAATATACTGTTAAAAAACTGGAGCATAGATAATATTTTCTTTAAAATGGGGCTATATTATTCTTATGAAAACTTTATATTCTTTTGAGTGCCATCTTCAAGCATAGTCCCAAAATTTCCATCTTGCTTCATAAAACTTCTCAAAAGAGTTTAGGTGGGAAGGAGATGCATCAATTAAATTGATATGCGACTATCAGGCTGCATTTCCTGTAAAAATGAAGCATATAATAGTAGGTTGCCATTTCATTTGATAAAAGGTTGAAATGGGTGCATCACATTTACAGCATGTTTCGTTTACTAGGTGTTCAGTTACCAGATATTATTAGAAATTCACTCTGGCATCAGCTATTAATTCTTTTCTCTATCAAAATATGTTTGAAGCAAAATTTCTTTCTACTTGCAAAGTGATTTTATTCTTAACGGTGTACTCTTTGCCCTAAAGAGCATAGTATAGGGCCTTTCCTGAGAAATATGGAATAATGCCATGATCACAATTTTATGTATTAATAGACAAGATCGGCTAGTTAACCTCTGTGCATTTGCTCTCAAAGACGCTTAAAGAACACTACAAAGGGGCCTCTGTGCATTTGCTCTCAAATACGCTTAAAGAACACTACAAAGGGGCCTCTATGGTGAAACATGGGATTAATGCCCTGACAGGTATTCATAGTTTTGGGCCTACCAGCTAGTTAGCCTGTGTGCATTTGATGTCCATTATAGTGGTACCATCTGAAACTACATCTTTCAACAGCTTACTGCTTTTGTTCGTATTTCTTCCCTTAAAACTTTATTGTTAACAAGAATGGTTAGTGGTGATTGTTTGCCATCGTAATGCACCTTTATCAAACAGAAGTAATAAGAACATTTGATCTTGTTTGACGTCAGTGTTGTATGATTCTCACTGTTTATCATACCTTTATCCATATCGTACAATAAAATGTTTCAGTTTGTTTGATGTTATGGATGTATGTTTCTTCTTCGTTGTTAGTTCAGTCGCTAAAGAAATCGACTCATCTTCATATTCTGCATCTTTTATCTCCCTCTCTTTATTTTCAGGGTACAACCAGAAATGAAATGCATAATATTCGTCAATAGGATCGTGACTGCAAGGTCCCTTTCATATATTCTTCAGCATCTGAAAGTTTTATCTTCTTGGAAGTGTGGGTTTCTTGTAGGAGTCCACTCGGGACTGAAGAGTATGTCACGGAAAAATACAAATATCATTCTCAATAAGTTTCGTTCTGGTGAGGTAATGCTTTTTTACTAGATTTTTTCTCTTGCTCGCTGAATTTTCTTAGCCAGAGGACCTTTGGGAGGGTGACTCCAAGTTTATGCATGTTTCTATCTCTGATAGTTTAGTATGAGATTGATTGCATATCCTTTTGCTCAATTTGACAGCTCAATTTACTGGTTGCAACCAAAGTTGGCGAGGAAGGACTTGATATCCAGACATGCTGCCTTGTCATACGATTTGATCTTCCTGAAACTGTTGCCAGTTTTATACAGTCTAGAGGGCGTGCCCGCATGCCGAAGTCTGAATATGCATTTTTGGTTGATAGGTATCTCTGAAGTTTATGCTTTTTGTACTTTCTTACCAGTCAAGTTCATCAGAGCAATATCTCTCACACAAACCTCTTGGCAGTGGTAACCAAAGGGAGCTTGATTTAATTGAGCATTTTGCAAGAAATGAAGCTCAGATGAATGATGAGATATCTTCCAGGAAATCTTGCACAGCAGTGGCGGATTTTCAGGAAAATATATACAAAGTAGATATGACTGGTGCAACCATCAGTTCTGCAGCAAGCATTTCGTTGGTTCACCATTATTGCTCCAAGCTTCCACGTGATGAGTATGACCTTGTACTGAATTTCATTTGATATTTCTGCTTCTTTTTTCCTAACTAGTCAAGTGTATGTGCTTTGCACGTGTGTATCGCGCTAATTAAAATATAATAAATGTATGTAAAAAAGAACAAATTCTTATGTGTATGAATCATTAAGTACAAAACTTTAAAAAATAACGTAAAGTTTCATGATAACTCACCATCATACTAACAATTAAAAAGTAAAAGTCAATATAGGGAACAAAATTTTGCCATTAATATAAAAATTAAAATTATATTGGCAGATAGATGAAAGCACACTTTATACAATAAGGTAGTATGAATGACCTGAATTATAGACACTTGATGTGAAGAGCCTAAAAAAGTGAACACCATTATAATATAAGCATAATAACGTAACACAACTACTTACAACAAAAATTACTAATAATAGAAAGGATTAACTAGTTAACTAAAAAAACATGAATATGTTTACACAAACATACATAGAAGAACTCACATGGATTAAAAATGTTCGGAGAATCATGAGAAACAATACTTGTACATTGACTAAGAAAGAGTAGATAATTTTAAGCATTGAAGACCAAAATATCTCACAATCAACTATTTCGTAAAGTATATTAATAATAATCATAGCCAAGATAGTGATCTCCAATAAAACAACCACAATATAAAGATTATTAAGAAAATTCATGAATTGTGCAAATCAATAAACATGCGTAATAGTAAAAAAACTCATGCTACATTAAGATAATTAAACTTCTCGGCCTAAAGTTTCATTAGTTTTTGTTAAGACATTATTACAAAAGAACTCACCATAGTTTCAGAAAGCATGTCTGACTTCATAAATCATCATCTAATTTTTTTTAGGAAGATCGATAAGCAGTCCTAAGTAAAATTTATCCTCAATAGATTGTTTCATAATTTCACCGTAGTTGAATTTTCTTTTTTGTATTTAAAAGAATTCTAGTCTTCATTTTTACCTTTTTGAAAATATAGTTTATTCTTTCTATGTATATTTTAGGATTTTTTAGTTAAAATATATTTACTATTAGCATATATTTTGGAGGAAAATAAGACAGAAAGGGACACATAAATCAAAGAAAATAAACAGAAGTAAATTCAATTCATAATCTCAAGTAAAGTTGGTTATTGTACCTTTGGAAAAAGAGAAGCACACAACCTAATAAGGGTTGAGACATTTTTCCAAGGAAAGTAGAAAACGTGTTTTAACCTTTCTTGTAGGTTTTGGTGTAAAAATATAATGCCCTTAAAAATATTGTGTCGTTCCTAAAAAAGGACTCCTCAAGTCAAAAGGTTTGTGAAATTAGTTCAAATAAGAAAAGGTTTAAGAAATAAAATTGTAATCTATTTTACAGATCTTGATATTGTGAATTTTTACATGTTACAAATAAATAAAGATTTAGTAGTTATTGCTTCAATTAATTTGAAAATTCATATGGTGTTCACTGACCTTGAAAAGGCCTATGAATTTATTCCGAGGGATGTCTTATGGAGATGTCTAAAGGCGAAAGGTGTTCCAATGGTGTATGTTAGCGTGATAAATGATATGTATGACGGAGCCAAAACTCGGATAAGAACGGTAGAAGGAAACTTAGAGTATTTTCCTGTTGAGATGAGACTTCATCAAGGGTCTGTGTTGAGCTCTTTTCTTTTTGCTTTGGTAATGGATAAGTTGACATGGTCTATCCAATAGGGGGTGCCATGGTGTCTGCTATTTGCAGATGACATAGTACTGATTGATGAGACACGGGCTAAAGTTAATGATAGATTGGAGGTTTGGAGATATACTTTGGAATCCAAAGTGTTCAAACAGAGCAGAACCAAAATAGAATACTTGGAGTGTAAATTCGGTATTGCTAAAGATGAAGTAGACATTGAAGTAAAACTTGCCACTCAACCTATTCCAAAGAGAGAAAGCTTTAAGTATCTTGGATCCATCATCCAGAGTAGCGGTGATATCGACAGTGATGTTACACATCGTATTGGGGCAACAAGGACAAAATGGAGGCTTGCTTTCGGAGTATTGTGATAAAATGATACCACCTAAGCTTAAAGTCAAGCATTACAGAACGGTGGTTAGACCACCTTTGCTATATGAGGTGGAGTGTTGGCCAATTAAAACTTCACATGTTCAGAAGATGCAGGTTGCAGAGATGAGGATCTTGAGATGGATGTGTGGACATACCAGGAGTGATGGGATTAGGAATGAGATCATCCGGGAGAAGTTAGAGATGGCCCATGTGGTTGACAAGATGCGGGAAGCAAGATTGTGTTGGTTTGGACATATGTAGATAATGAATATCGATGCTCTTGTTAGGAGGTGCGAAAGGTTGAATTTAGGTGTTACACGTAGGGGTAGAGGTAGACCAAAGAAGTATTGGGGGGAGGTGATCAGACAAGATATGAAGAAACTTCATCTCGCCGAGGACATGACATTAGATAGAAAAGAGTGGAGGTCGCGTATTAGAGTAGAGGGCTAATAGGCTAGTAGGGGTAGGTTGATATATGACTTTGTGATATAGTAGGTTAGTAGGAGTAGTAATCTCTTTACATCGTATGTTGTCATTATTAGTCCTATATTTGTTTACTTTTAGCGTATTTGCATTGCCTTTATATCTTGTGTTGTCATTATCCGTCTTTATATGTTCTTATCGTATTTGCACACTATTATGTACTTTTCTTTGTTAGTTGCTCTTGTTGTTCCCTTTCTTTTCCTTTCCTTTTTTTCATATCTAGTTTATTCTGCTTATGGATTTTTGAGATGAGGTTCCCAGGAAACAACCTCTCTACCTCCATGAGTAGTGATAAAGTCTGCGTACGTTCTACCTTCCCCAGACCCCACTTGTGGGATTCCACTGGGTATATTGTTGTTCTATATATTAGGATAATAATCAGAGAAAAAAAGTAAAAGACGATATTGTCTTAGATGGGAGACTTTTAATGAAGGGCAAAAAGTTCACACAATATTTTTAAGGGTCTTCATCCTTTAATATAGTATAGATTACAATTTTTTCTTTTCTATATTGCTTATCGGTGGCATTTGCTTTCGGAACTTATATCTTCTTGATTTTAGGGATCTCTTTTCTTTTTGTTTTGCTTGTTTTGTAGGTATTTCTTCCCCAAGCCGCATTTCTTTTACTTTGATGACATAGATGGAACTATTTGCCAATTAGTTTTACCTTCAAATGCTGCAATGCATCAACTTGTCAGTGCTCCTCAATCTTCTATAGAAGCAGCTAAAAAAGATGCCTGTTTAAGAGCCTGCAAGAGATTGCATGAACTTGGAGCACTCACTGATTATCTTTTGCCTGATCAAGCAGACGAAGATGAAGACCTAGTCCACGATTTTTCTGACTTAGAATTCTGTGATGGTTAGGGAATATTATTCTAATTAAAGTATCTTCGCTGGGCTTTGTGTTATTTTGTTGCTCGTTGTCGTTATTGAAATGTTGATGTCACAGGCGAAGATGCACAGGAAGAGCTCCATGAGATGATTGTTCCTGCTGCCTTTAAAGAGCCATGGACTGAGACAGAGAATCCTGTTTGCCTTAACTCGTACTACATAAGCTTTTTGCCTTGCCCTACTGATAGGGTGTATAAGAAGTTTGGCCTATTTCTGAAAGCACCTTTACCTCAAGAGGCTGAGAGAATGGAACTTGATCTCAACTTGGCTCGAGGTAGATTTGTGAAGACACGGCTTAGTCCATCAGGAGCTACTAATTTTGAGAACAATGAGGTTTAACACTTTTAACTACTTGACCCTTTTCTGTTCTAATGGAAAGTCTCTCTTCAATACTTTGATTACTTTCTCTTCGCAGATACAACTAGCAGAGAAGTTCCAGAGAATGTTCCTCAAGATCATTCTAGACCGTTCTGAGTTCATTTCAGAATTTGTGTCTTTGGGAAAAAAGGAGAATGTCGACTTAGCTTCAAAGTTTTACCTACTGCTTCCTGTCAATTTGTTTGGGGATAATAAGATCTCTGTGGACTGGGAGCTTGTCAGAAGATGCTTGTCATCACCAATTTTTGGGACTTCAGAATGTAAAAACAATAATAAGATGTCTAAATCTGATGAGCAGTTGCAACTTGCCAATGGTTCCAAAAGCATACATGATGTTGCCAATAGTTTGGTATATGTTCCATGCAAGAATGCATTTTTCTTCATATCTGATGTTGTTAAAGACAAAAATGCATACAGCATTTGTAAAGATTGTAAAAACCATGTCGAGCACTACTATGACACGTAAGTAGAAATACTTTCTTATTTCTTGTTTGCTTACCAACTCGGTTCCTTGTCGTTTGTTGATTCTACCTGCATGCCTATGCATAGCTTCTTTTGTTCTGCCTGGAGAATCTTATTTTTACTGTAAACTAGATTAGGAATTCAAGTCCTAATAAAGTGGAAATGACCCTATGTTGTCCATTGGCAATCTCAGTCTGGTGTGACCAGATAAAGGGAGAAAATTTACAAATTCGATGCAAATAGAAGGGAAGTTAAAAAAGTTCTTGTTGAGGTCAATGAGTGTCTAAACCAATTGCTGCTGAAGAACCAATTGAACCATTTCCTTACTTGCATTTGGAAGTTCTCTTTTTTGCCTGTCAATATTTGTTGTGGTTATCGACTATATGTCTATTTTATACTTGTTGTGAGTCTCGAGTAATAAACAGACTTGAGTCTTACTGATGTAACTTACTTTTTCCTTTTTGGTAAGGTAAAAAAATTTAATTAATGTGGGGTATACCAGCAGTAACTTGTTTAGGAACTTGCTGTTGTTGATCTGTGTTTAGTCTTGTTTAGGAAGCATACAACCAGCTTTAGTTTGGAAAAGAATACATTTCTTTTCTTGCATTTGTGTAACTCAGATTATTCTTTCCATCAATCCCGGATGGAGCCAAAGATTCACTATTTTTTGGCGTTGGAGTATGATGGAATAAAATAAAATGGCTCTTTAAACTGTCTGCGCTTCTTTCAATTGTGAAGTAGTAGTTAGTCAATGCAACTTTCGACGCTCATCATGGGTCATCCGGAAACAGTCGCGCTATGTTTTTAAACGTAGGGGTCAGGCTGCGTACATCCGACTCCCCCTTACCCTGGCGAGAGCCTTTGAGGCATTGAGGTAATGTTGTTGTTGTTGTTACTAACTGGCCTCCAAAGCGACTGGCATGCTCTTCTTGTTTAGAGATACATTTGTTGTACTCTCTCTGATGTTACTTGTGGAGAATATCTTGCCTCTTTGCACTTTGCTTGATAATATTTATTCTCGTGAAGAAAAATATATTCTTGCATCACCATATTTGAAGCTCTGATCATTTCTACAGATGTGTATCATGTATTTTCTAATAAGTGAGATCTCCTCTACAGTTTCTCTGTCAATCTTTTATACCCTGAGCAACCACTAATAAAAGCAAAACAACTCTTCTGTTTGGAGAACTTACTACGGAAGAAAGGCTATGCAGGTAATTGTTAATTGTTTAAGCTGCATAACTGAGCTGTATCTGTTGCAAAACTCAAAAGACTTGTGATGCTGGGGTGGGGGATCGGGTGGGGGTTTAATGTGAGGATTTGCTACGCTAACTTCCAACAGTAACATTGCTGCTTCAATAGTTTCTTGACCCTTGACTTTTTACGCTCTTCACTTCAACATGGCTTTTCATCAAGCAAATTGAACTCTAAAACTACTTCTGTTAAAGTCAATATAAATGGTGGTAGAAAATAATAAGACTGACACCTAATATATTTCAGTGAGAGGTCCAGTTGCATGCAATATACATGGGTAATAATGCTAAGGCCTGATTGAGATCTGTTTTCTGGCTTAAAACTTGTAAAATCTCCGTGACTTGATTAGGCTATGGGTAGTGGAAGAGAGCTACTTGGTTTTAGAGGATACCTGCACTGATGTAAGGTTCTGAGCAGCTCCAAGAGAAGGGTCTCTGTCTTCTTCTAAAACTTTAATAGATCTTTTGGGACTAAGCTTCACCAAGACATGACGGGAGAAAATGATACGCACCCATTCTAGGTTAGAGCACAAGACCACAATGTCCATGATTATATAATTATCTTATGAACTTCATCTGTTTTAAATACTTTTTTAACGATCTGTGGCTAGATGAAGGGCTTTCTACTTTGATTTAACCTACCGCATTTTCAGAATGGCAGCTTGTTATTCTCTCATTGAAAATAAGATCATTTTCTGCTCTGTCTATTATTTTGATACACACATACTTGGGTGGTTATTGTTTTGCAGTGAATGACACTCTCCTTTGGCCCCCTATTGCAGAGTCGCGTAATAAAGAGGAGCACTTTGTTGAACTACCTCCTGAAATTTGCCAGCTCAAGATAATTGGATTTTCAAAAGATATTGGGAGTTCATTGTCATTGTTACCATCAATCATGCATCGCCTTGAAAGCTTACTTGTCGCTGTTGAACTAAAGGGCTATCTATCTGCTTCTTTCCTCGAGGGAAGGGAAATAGCAATAGATCATGTAAGGGATTCTTCCTTAGTTATATGTCCTCTCAATCAAAACACATCTTTTTTGCATGTATCATTTGTTCATAACTTATGAATCATGCCTGATAAATTACCTAGTTTACTATTAATTGTCTGAAACCGGACCAGGTTCTTGAAGCACTCACTACAGAGAACTGCAACGAGTCGTTTTCTCTTGAAAGGCTTGAAGTGCTTGGTGATGCATTCCTCAAGTTTGCAGTTGGGAGACATCTTTTTCTTTTGCCTGATGCCTTTGATGAAGGACAGTTAACTAGAAAGCGCTCGAACATTGTGAACAATTCCAATCTCTACATGGTAGCAATCAGAAACAATTTACAGGTAAATGATGCTGAACTCCAAATGCTAGATATGGATCGACTTCTTCAGTGATGTGACGGCACATCGTTTATGTTCAGATAAGAAATAGCTCATTTTTCCTTGTTTCGAAATATGGTTTTTGACTTATTGCAAAGTTCACATTATTTCATTGTAAGGAAGTGCTTTCACTGTCGTGTATATTAAAATCTTTACTTAGTACTAAAACATATGCCCATTTGGCATCTCACATCCCTAAAACAAATAAAAGAGCAGAAATTGAAATATTTCTTTGTTGAAGCTTACAGGGAAAAAGGAAAATTCGTCTCTGTTGATTACTATGAGGCCTCAAATAATTTGCACTGTATCAACAACAACAACAACATACTCAGTAGAATCCCACAAGTGGGGTCTAGGGAAGGTAGAATATACGCAGACCTTACCACTACCATAGAAGTAGAGAGGTTGTTTCTTGGGAACCCTCATCTCAAAACCCGTAGGCAGAAAGAACTAGATATGACAAAAAGGAAGGGAAGAGAACGGAAAGAGCGACTAATAATGACAGTATGTAAATAAGATAAAACTAACACATAATATGATAGATAATGCGAACACATGACAAAAAAACACCTAACCCTACCATTAGTCTGCTACTCTAATTCACGACCTCCACTTCTTTCTATTTAAGGTCATGTCTCAGTGAGATTGAGTTCCGACATATCATGTCTAATCACCTCCCCCCAGTAGTTCTTCGGTCTACCTCTACCCCTCCGAGTATCTCCCAAAACCAACCCCTCGCACTTCCTAACAGGAGCATCAGTACTCCTCTGTATCAAATAACTTATATTTTCTCCATTGTAACTAACGTAATAAATTTGTTAAATTAATTAATTAAAATTTGTCATAGTCAACAATCGTAAAATGGAATGGGACAAATGAAGTAATAAACATCTGATACATTCATGGGTTAAAAATGGAATGGGTTAAACATTTTGAGAGTAACTAAAACAGAAATATTATCATATAAAATTGAGAATAAGGGAGTATAAGATTAGATGATCTCCTATTCAACCAAGTAAAAGAGGGGATTTCGTAAGTGTCTGGAACAACAAACTTGTTTCTACTGCTCACTTTTTTGATAAGGTATTTTATTGAATATTGTCTGTGCATGAAAATCCATCAATCTCGGATGGAGCCAAGATTCACTAATTTTTTGGCTTTGGGGTATGATGGAATAAAGCAAAATGGCTCTTTAAACTGTCTGCGCTTCTTTCAATTATGAAGTAGCAGTTAGTCAATGTAACTTTCGACGCTCATCATGGGTCATCAGGAAACAGTCGCGCTATGTTTTTAAACATAGGGGTCAGGTTGCGTACATTCGACCCCCCCTTGCCCCGCAATGGGCGGGAGCCTTTGAGGCATTGGGGTAATATTGTTGTTGTATTGTCTATGCACGAAATCACCCATATACAAGAAGTATATCAGAAAATAGAAAAAAAAACTACTGAAAGGTGTGATTTTCTACAAATGCCACCCAATCTTCTATACAACAACATATCCCGTGAAATCTCACAAGTGTGCCTGGGGGAGGATGGATTGTACAGTCTTACCTACCTTATAAGGGCAAAGTGTTTAGGAAAGACAAATGGATAAGGACAAGGCCTCTGCAAGAACTGGTTCCCTGATCTATCTGACCTGACCCAAGATCAACACAAAACAGTGCCTGAGATGTGGAGACAACAGGGATGGTGTTTGAGGTTCAGAAGAGGGATGAATGACTGGGAAATCCGAAGAGCAATTGAATTATTCAAGCAGCTGGAGGGCTTTCAAGGGATGCGAGAGGACTGTTTGTGGTGGAATGGACACCCTAAAGGACTTTATAAAGTCAACACAGGGTTTAAGTTACAGAATTAAATAGAACCGCAAACTACTATTTCAAGAGTCCTTATAAAGTTGCAAGTTTTTGCGTGATTCCTAGCTAACAAAATTGTCCTGACTCATGAGATCAAAAGGAAGATATCACTCTGCTCAAGATGCTTCTTGTGTGAAAAGGAAGCTGAGAAAGTAAATCATCTCTTCCAACACTGCAGAATCACAGATCAACTATGGAAGATATTTATCGATCTCAGAGGCATAGCATGGTCAATGAAAGAAAGATTTTGACACTCTTTTTAGCTGGGAGGAAGCTGGAGTTGGAGCAAGGAAAAGAGCGAGATGGAGGATCATCCCTTCATGTATATGGTGGACAATTTGGAAAGAAAGACATGACAGTTGTTTTGAGGATAAAAGTGCTTCAGAACAGAAGATTAAGCTAAACTGTATTTTGTTTTTCTGCTTTTGGTGTACTAAACTCTAATCTGGTGATAAAGAATCTATCCTAGATGGCCTAGATGCCATTTAGGCTTGATCTTATTTTTGGCATACTTTGTATCTATTTCCACCTTAGTAAATATGGTTCTTCAGTACTACTGGAATACAAAAGTGACCTGTTTCAACAAAAAAAAAAAAAAGGAGCCTCCAAACCCCATGTTTTTCCATGCATCTTTATCAACAAAACATATTCCTGCGTCCCAAATCTTCTCAATCATTTATCTAAAAGGACCTGATTGAAAACCTTCAATTCTTTAACCCCAAGTCCACCCCAACAACTGGAAGATGTAACAGTCTTCCACCGCACCAAGTGAAACTTCTGTTCTTATTCTGTCGAATCCCATAAAAAGTTTCGTTGAAGTCATTCCTGCTTTTTTTAACGGTGACTACCTGTAATAAATATGTGAAGTATGTTGGAATGCTCAATACTATACTCTCAAAAATTTTCATGGCATACTTTTAAGCACATTACGTTTAATGTTTAATTAGCTGGTAATGAGTGTTTCTTCCTTTCCATCATTGAAACAAAGTAGTTCTACTAAGTTAGTCTGATGTTGTCTTGATTCACCTTAACATTCAGTAATAGCTGACATTTCCTTTTGCTAGCATGAAGAAATGTTTTACTCAAGACTGTCATAAGTATGCTGTCCTCTGTGCAAATATCTGAATGTTGTCAAGAGCAATCCGTAACGTAAAACAAACATATTCACCATCCTAAAATAACTCCCTCTATTTGTAATGAGTTGTGTTGTTGGACTCTCAACATAGACAGCTCTGCTTTCTGTTTTTTTTTTCTTTTTGTGATAACTAAAGACAGCTGGCATTGTATATATCAATAATTGAACATAAATATGAAATCATGAATATAAAATGACTGCATAGCTAAAATCAACTGTTAGAAATCAGAGTCAACTGTGGTTTAATATGAGGGGAGGGAGTCATACAATACTATGTTAATGCGACTTGATTTGTATGCATATGTTTTATAGACACATTTTATACGTTTGTGCTCTAATTCAATTTGTTTGAATCTCTATGATTTTGTGTCAGGGATATATACGTGATCAATCATTTGAACCCAACCACTTCTATGTAGTAGGCCGTCCGTGTCCTGTAACCTGTAACAAGCAAACAGAAAAAAACATACATGGTCTATGCAGTAGCGGGACAGATGGTGCAAAGACTGAAGTTAGGTGTAGCAAATGTCATCACTGGTTGCGTAAGAAAACAATTGCTGATACAGTTGAAGCTCTTGTTGGTGCCTTTGTGGTGGACAGTGGCTTCAAAGCAGCAGCTGCATTTCTTAAATGGATTGGTATCCATACAGATTTCAAAGAATCACAATTAAAAAGTATTTGTTCTGCAAGCAAAATCTTTATGCCACTTGCTGATGAAATAGATGTTCTGGGCATTGAACGTTTATTAGGTTATTCTTTCATCCATAAGGGTTTGCTCATTCAGGCATTTATACATCCATCTTATAACAAGCATGGAGGAGGTTGCTATCAGGTATGAAATTGCTCTTCCTAAATAACCTACTTTTTTCTGAAACCTTTATTATTGTTGCGTAAGGCAAGCTAGGACTACCCTTACAACAACTTCTCTCTTTGAACATTTGATTTTCTTTAACAGAGATTGGAGTTTCTGGGAGATGCTGTCCTTGATTATTTGATCACATCGTATCTATACTCTGTGTACCCAAAACTGAAGCCTGGCCAGTTGACTGATCTGAGATCATTTTCTGTAAACAACAATACCTTTGCAGTTGTTGCAGTGAACCAAAGCTTCCACAGTCATATACTTTGTGATTCTAGTGGCCTCCGTGAATCAATTACTAGATATGTCAATTTCATTCCAGATTCAACGAAAAGGCTGGGTGAAGAGCCATCTTGTCCGAAGGTATTCAACATACTTATTGATGAAGTCTTTTATATTGATGGATGATTGAGTGTCTTATGCAGAGTTGATAATGGTTTGTGTTGACCCTTAGATGTAGTATACAAAATGTTTCCTTCATCGAGTAAATGTAAAAAATTACATTTTAGTATGCTCCTAAAAAAGAATTCAGGTATAAGAATTTGGATCTTAATAAGATGGATAGCAAGTTGTTACTGCAAAGAAATAGGTACTCAAACACTTGTTTGAAGCCACGGTGGAAGGTTTCTATAGACCATAGATTCAACACTCCAGATTTCGAAGTTTTGGGCAGAAAAGCTGGAAACTGTCGTGTATATGTATTAATCCAACTCAGGTGCGGAGAATGTACCCTGCTGAGCCTTCTAAACACCACCCCAAATCCCGCTTGTGGGATTACATTGGGTGTGTTATGGTAGGTGCATGGAATTTTAGATAGATCCTACCAGTACATGTAAGGATTCGTAAGAGGTACAATGCCCATGTGATGCCCAATTGACAGGAGTGCATCTGGATGAATGGAGAGTCCCAATGAATGATATACTGCATAAACCACTGATAGGTATAGAAGATTGAGTTTCGTTCATAGAAAAACATATCCTTTTATGAGATTTTTTTATATATATGTACTTCTTGTATACAGTTTTTTTTTTGGCTCTTTGCTAATAAAACTTTACTTGACCAAAAAGATGAATCTTCATTTTGCTCCCATGTTCATTGGTTGGTTCAGGCCCTTGGCGACTTGGTGGAGTCTTGTATGGGCGCAATCCTACTTGACACAGGGTTTGACTTGAACCGTGCTTGGCATATTATGCTCTCCTTCTTAAAGCCCGTCATGAGCTTTACCAGGTTGCAGCTTAATCCGATAAGAGAACTCTATGAACTTTGTCAGTCTTATGGCTGGCATTTAAAGTTTCTTCCGTCAAAAAAAGATTGCAAATATTTAGTTGAGGCCATGGTGAATGGGGAGAATATTTTTGCAACTGCTTCTGCTCTCAATATTAATAAAAAAGCTGCCCAAAGAATGGCTGCACGGGAAGTATGTTCAAGTTTGAAGGTATGCATCTCACTCTTTTATATTTTTGTGTGCATCTCGATTTCTGCTGCTGGTATCTTGAAAAAGGTACTTACAATTGACTCTTGTCTGTTATTTGTTCTTGTTGGAGCTCTTTCTGTATGTTATGTGAGCAAAATAAATAGGGGGTTTCACCTCCGCATCTTGTTTATACTTTGAAGAAAAATGAATTGTGGAATAAACTGCAGCTTGTTTCCATTAAGCATGAAATATATACTTGAAATATTGCTTTTCAGAAAAATATTTCAACATAGATAGTCATGCAATCACATAAATTCATTCTCCTTTGTTATATATCTCACAGCATGTACTCCATGTTAAATTATTTTTAACTTCTTGTTTCTTGTTTTGTTGGTTGAGAATGTCCTACCTCATTCATATTCTTCATTCTCATCTGGAATTTCTTTGTTTCCTTGGAGATCTTTGTATTGAAATATACACAGCTTTTAGAATCTTTCTTACTCCCTCCATTTCAACTTGTTTATCTGTCATGACTTTGCACGGAGTTAAAGAAAGTACAGAAGATTTTTCAATTTTGTGGTCTTAAATTAAAGATATGTCAGATGTATCAAAATGTCCTTTAATCTTTGTATTGAAATATACACAGCTTTTAGAATCTTTCTTACTCCCTCCATTTCAACCTGTTTATCTGTCATGACTTTACACGGAGTTAAAGAAAGTACAAAAGATTTTTCAATTTTGTGGTCTTAAATTAAAGATACGTCAGATGTATCAAAATGTCCTTTAATCTTGTGGTATTGAATATGTCAGGTGGAAAGTTGAAATTAAA
The DNA here is from genome assembly GCA_025642045.1 of Solanum sejunctum. Lineage (NCBI taxonomy): Eukaryota > Viridiplantae > Streptophyta > Magnoliopsida > Solanales > Solanaceae > Solanum > Solanum sejunctum. Next base: position 48,051 of record JAOTQJ010000099.1, on the reverse strand, counting down.
GAGTTGCCTAAAAAATTGAAACAATCTAAAATGTATACTATGACAATCAAATGGAAACTGAGAGAAGTATGATTTTGTCGAGTTGAGCTATGTCAACTTTGTTTCCTTATTTTCAGCATTCTTTTAATCATTGACGAATTTAAAATTTGGGTCTTTAACTTCTGTTTTCTTCATTTATCTTAATTGCGAAAAATTGCTGAACTTTAACTAAAAATTATTGATTCCAACATTTGAATGAAACTCGGAGAAGGCAATTGATTTGTTGCAGTTGCGAATTAGAGTGTATGATTTTAAAACCAGAATTTGTATCCCCAATTGGCCAGTCAACACCTCTTGGTCCCATCAGCTGAATATCCAAGTCGCGGAGATGAGGATGTTGAGATGGATGTGTGGATATACCAGGAGTGATAAAGCTTAGGAATGAGACCATTCGGGAGAAGTTAGAGGCAGCCCTTGTGGCTGACAAGATAAGGGAAGCGAGATTGTGATGGTTTGGACATGTGCAAAGAAGAAGTACTGATGCTCCTGTTAGGAGGTGCGAGATGTTAGATTTAGGGGTTACACGGAGGGATAGAGGTAGACTGAAGATGTATTGGGGGGAGATGATCAGACAAGATTTGGCGAAACTTCATCTCACCGAGGACATGACCTTAGATAGAAAGGAGTGGAGGTCGCGTATTTGGATAGAAGGCTAATAGGCTAGTAAGGTAAGGTTGATGTATGGCCTTGTAACATAGTAGGTTAGTAGGATTAGTCATGTCTTTATATTTCGTGTTGTCATTATTGGTCTTATATTTGTTATTTTTATCGTATTTATGTTACTATCATTTGCTTTTCATTATTAGTCATTTTCCTTTTTTCTCTTTTCTTTTCCCTTTTTTTCCATATCTAGTATATTTTGCTTAGGGGGCTTGATTTTTTAGACAAAGGTCTTCCAGAAACAACCTCTCTATCTCTATGAGGTAGTGGTAAGCTCTAGGTACATTTTACCCTTCCTAGAACTCACTTGTGGGATTCTACTGGGTATGTTGTTGTCATTGTTGTTGTTACTGTTGGCTTGTACATTCTGGCTGGTGGATGATTTTGCTTGCTCTCCCTGCTAGAGTTTCTAACTTAAACCGCAAGCTGCTTTATTTTATTTACTTCTCCCAGCAGTCGTGTGCTGATCAGCCGTTATTATGGAGGGCAGAATCACTGTTTCTTTGCCCTTCTTCTGTCCATCTGTCTTATCATTGCTTCTTCAGTAGTTGCCGTTTTAGCTTTTAGCACCTCCCATATCTGACTTCTCTTACATAGCTATTTGCTGTCCAATAATGTCTTCCAATGTGCAGGCGCAAGGCTATAGGCCCAAGTCCAAATCACTGGAGCAAGTGGTGAAAACAGCTATTAAGATGGAAGCTAAACTGATAGGATATGATGAAACACCCTGTGTTCTTACCACTAGTTGTGATTACTTGGATAAGCATGAAACATCTGAAAGTGATTGTGACTTAAAAGTATTCCCTATTAGTGAGGAACTAGCAAGAAATTGCAATTTCAAGTTTAAGCCTCTGAGAAAGTCGTCCCCAGAGGCATCTGGACATTGCAATTCTGACCTGACCATCATGAGTAATGGCTCTAAGGCAGATTCAAAAGCTACAGGTAACAATAAACAAGGATATCTATCTGCTTTGTTATCCATGGTATCATTTTCTTACTCCAAAATACTTCAGGTGGTTCAAAAACTGAATCGGCAAAATCACGTTTGTATGAAATTTGTGCTGCCAACTGCTGGAAACCTCCTTTATTTGAATGTTGCAAGGAGACAGGGCCAAGTCACTTGAAAGAGTACGTACCAAACTAGTAAAGAGTGATTCTTATTTTCATTCCCGAATTTTGAGTAGATTCCTGCAATCATGAAAAGTAAACTAAATTGTACTCCTCTCCTTCCAATTTCTTTGTCTTAGTTTCAATATATGATGTTGATATGCTCTATTTGAGTCGAATTTTTTTTCAGAAACAACTCTCTCTACCTTCACAAGGATAGTTGTGTGTACACCACCCTCTCCATACCCCATAGTATGTTGTGGCTGTAGTAGTTTTATTGGGCACGGAGTTTAAAAAATTAAAGAAGTTCGAATCATGGAGTCTTAAACTAAATATATGTATAATGTTTCAAAATGTCTTTTAATTTTGTGTTCTTAAACATGTTTGGTGAGATGTTGAAATTGAAGAGTTGCCTAATTAGGAAAAATGAATTCTTTTTCAAACATATTAAAAAGGAAAGTAAGACAAATAAATTGAAATAGAGGGAGTAGTAAACAACTTGAATTAACCAAATATTAAGTTGTAAAATATAGAGTTTCGTGAAGTAGCCCCAAATTGAGCAAACAGAAACTTTTACTGGTTTTACAGGATGAACGTATACATCTTTCTGTAATATGTACATTTTCCCATATATAGTTAGCAGATTTATTGTATTTATTTTACTTCTTTCCTTGGTCAGCAAACACAGTGTGTGTTTATATTACGCCTTCTTTGAATGAAATACATGTTCTTCCATCTGATTACTTGGTATCAGAGTCGGCTTCGTCCCTTTTTGGGATCTTAGTCCTCGCTTGGGCTCGGCATGAAGGGGGTGTTAGAGGTCCACATTGATTGGCTTACTGATGGGTAGACTGCTTATACAGACTTGGGCAATCCTCCCGTATGAGCTAACTTTTGGGGTTCCTATCCATGCTCCAGTTAGAGCCCAGATGCAAAGGGGATGTTAAGAGTTTCATTGGTTGGGGAATGGACTAGTTGTTTGCTTATCTGGACTTGACAAATCCTCCTCATGACCTAGCTTTTGGGGCGGAGTTAGTGACTGGTGCTTCATCTTTACAATTTGAAATAACATTGATATAACACATAAAGCCTGGGCATTTAAATTATCCCTCCAAGAGACATAGAAAGCTTGAGATGGCAGTGCTGTGCTGTCTTATTTTGCCTCTTCTCGACAAAACTCGTGTAGTTAATTTCTTGCACCAGTTTATTGTTCGACATTTGACTTGCAGTTCTTACTTTTAATTCTCGGAACCTTATAAAGAAAAGTTCTTGCTGGTCGTATGTTTAATGTTGTCCATGAGACCCCTGTATTGCCGCAAGCGCTTTCTTCTGATCTAACCAAGAAATGTTAATACCACCAACATCATCCTCTACTCTTGGTTATTTTTGTGCCTTGTGCACCCTAATTTCGTTGACATTTTAGAGCCTATGGAGTCTGTCGATATAGACAGAAACAAAGGGAGAGTGAGTAAGACAGTGATATAGCTTGCGTTGTGCCCCCACTTGCTCATATTTATGTTTTGCCCTCGAATAACTGCAAAATTTTACGTATACATTCCTTCACTTTTACAAATCATCTTCAGGTTTACTTTCCGCGTGGTGGTGGAGATTGAAGAAATGTCAAGAGTTATAGAGGCTTATGGAGAACCTCGGTCGAAAAAGAAAGATGCAGCTGAGCATGCAGCGGAAGGAGCAGTTTGGTTCTTGAAGAAGGAAGGATATCTGCTCTACAAGTGAGAGCAATTTGATTGTAATTAGTTAAAAATGCATTTAGTATCCTTAATGTAATGATAATGTGGCTTGTATGTCAATTCTGTGTATAGGGCATAGAATGTTATATATTACTGTGTTTATACCGATAATCGCTCTCCCCTGGTGTGATTGCAAATAGAATAGGTGTTGAATGATGAAATTTTACATATAGTTGGGAAAGTATAGTAAGTCTAGAAATGATATTTGGGGAGGATAAAGTGCAAGCAGACTTTACCACTAGCTCATAAAGATAAGGGTGGTCTCTGAAAGGCCCTTGACTTAGTGAATCAAACTAGGGTGAAATGATATGATATTTGGCCTGCTATACATTTTTTTCCTTCAAATTGTTTTTATAGAAAATACAAGCTATAATGAGATAGATATTAGCCAAACAAAAGATATTTTAAGATAATATATAAGGAAAAATTACACAAAAATTAATTCAATTGTAAAGTATTTACTCAAATTGGATTTAATTCAAACTTTTTAGAGTATTTTTTAAGGAAAGTAAACATTTGGAACATAATAATCAAAAGATAACTATAATTTGCTAAAATTATGATTCATAATTATATATTATAGAAGAGAGGCTAATGAAATCGAGAGAGGGGGGAGATAGATGAACTGTATATGTACAATTGTATATATATATTTGTCAAATGATTATATATGTTTAATTGGTATACATATGTATATGTGCATTTCATAAGCGAGATTGGGTGTTGGGGTGGGGGGGAGGCCAGTGAGATCCAGAAAGGGAGGAAGAGAGAGAGGCGAGTAATAGAGGGCAGAGAGTGGAGAAAGTAAATTGTATAGGTATATCAGTTGAATTTGAATATGTATATCTGTCAGATAATTATAAATATGTATATATATGACTTGGTATACATATGCATTTGCATATCTGTCAAGAGATTGCAGAAAGAGTAAAGAGAGAGGAAGAGAAGAGAGCGAAAATAGCAACAAAATTCTAATTATATTTATAAATTATAATTTTTTTAAAATATAGTGGTATAATGAAAATGCATATCATATCTTTATCAGGTTATGTAATTTTCTCAATTATTTACTCTTAATAGTCCCCCCTCTTAACTCACTTTTTCTTTTTTATTTCTTCCACGACATTAGTGTAGCTGGTATGAATTAATCCTCTGTGATATTCCATCAGTATATTTATACTATATTGGTATCATATATTCAATCGGTATATTGATCTCCTATAGGTATTATATTGGATTTCTTTTAACGAAATAATTAAGAAAAATTATCAAAGTCATAATCTTATTTATTAAACTCTAAATTAATAGAAAATATATTATTTGTGATACTCCATCAGTATATTAGTGTCCTAATGGTATCATATAGGATTAGACTCGTTTCTTTTAAGAAATAAGTAATAAACAATTAAAAACGATATTAAACGCTAAATTATTAGAACATATATTATTTGTGATACTCGATCAGTATATTGATATCATGTATGTACCGTATAAAATTGAGTTTAATCCTCTGTGATATTTCGTTGGTATATCAGTACGTTATAGATATCATATGTGGTTGGTTATTGTTTGAAGAAATAATTAAGATATGACATCGATAAGGTATCACTAAATGTTGTCATTCTTTGTGATACTTTATCGAGTATCCTCTACGATATTCCATAGGTATATGATACCTAATTAGTATTATATAAGGCAGGCGTTGATATCAGCGCTCAAATTTAGTAGTAGATAAATTAGAAAGATATCAATTGTAGTTAAGTAGGAGAGCATAAATATAAATGAGTGTATATACGTAAATAATTTGCTTCAAAAAAGCATAAACTTAATTTTTCTCAAAATAAAATAACACATAATAAATTAGATTGCACGCTTTATATTATATATTTTTGTTCGAATTTAAAAAGAAAAAAAAATCAAATAAGAGCTTATATATTCGTAGTATCTCCCTAATTCCCCCGCCAGCATCCATACACGTGCTACTCACGTGCCTATTATTTCCCGCCAAACAATTCCCGCCAAAATCACTCCTCTCTTTCGTTAAACCCTCTTCTAGAAAACAGAGAGCAAAGCGCACTCACAGAGAGAGTGAACTTGTAGAGAGAGAAATAGCGAGATTTCTAGTGAGAGAAAGTAGAGATGTCGGGCTGGGACGAAGGAGCAGTATACTACAGTGACCAAGCTCAGTTTCCTCACGGCGGCGGAGCCACCGGAGATGCCGAAAATGGAGGGACGAGCCGCCACGTCATCCTCCGGAAGTTCAAGGAGTTCATCAGAAACTTCCCTGATAAATCTCAGCCGAACGTGTTTCCTTACAGAGAAGCTCTTCTCGAGAACCAAAATTACCTTATTATTAACCTTTCTGATCTACTTTCCTATGAACGGGATCAAACCCTACCTGAACTCCTTCGCCAGAACCCTGCTGATTACCTTCCTCTGGTATGTGTTGTTGGTAGTATGTGGATGTGGATTTGTTGTGGATGGATTTTAGAGTTTGATGGATTTAATTAGTTCCTTTGTGTAATTACATTTTGATTTGTGTAAAATGAATGATTATGTTGGATTATGATATCTGGATGTGATTCGTGGTTGATGAACTTGAGAGTTTAGCTGATTTAGTTTGTATTTTTTTGTTGTAATTGCATGTTGATTTGTTGATATGAATTGTTATATGACTGTTGGTTGATGAACTCGACAATTTAATGGATTTAGTTTGTATTTTTTTTTTTTGCAAATGCATGTTGATTTATGAAAATGAATGATTATGACTGTGTTGATTTATGGATGTGAATTTGTGGTTTACGAACTTGAGAGTTTAATGGATTTAGGTTGTCCTTTGTGTTGTAATTACATGTGTATTTGTTGAAGTGAATGCCTATTTGGATTTGACTATGTTGATAATGGAAAAGGATACTTATTTATGTTTTTTTATGGTTTGTTTTGTTGTAGTTTGGGTATAGACTAGTATCCTGTTTCACTTGAAGTTTATTTTTGTTAGGATTATATTTTGATGTGATAACTAATGGTGGTCAGATTGATGTATGCCCAATCATAATTTACTACATGCTTAACAGATGGGTGTAATTTTCACGAATTTGTCTTTTCAAAAGTGTAAACGTTTGCATTTGTGGGATTTGCATATGGTTGCATCTGAGTTAATAAATAGTTGCATTTGGATTTGTGGGGCATGGTTGTTACTTATAGTTAGTTGGAATTGAAAGTAGTGGGTCTGTCCATGTTCACTGCTGAAAGGCTACATTACTGTATGAATAGAGGCATGAGAAATGTTTCCCTTTGATATAATAGTTTACCCCTCTAGATGCAGTTCTATAGTACATTATTTGTTTCTAAATCGTGAAGTGAAGAATGACAGGTAAAAGTAATTGAACTGGGTAGTATACATCTAACTATTCATCTATTGGCTTGTGAAACTTTGACACTTGTTAAGGAATTATTTTCGATACAAATTGGCCTTTGTTTTTCGTGGATAATAATGCAGTTTATGTGTGACTGAACTAAAAACCTTTTTGTAAGTGAAAAGTATGGTTTAGATCAGTGTATCGTTGTCTTTAGTAGCTCAATTACATGAAATATTATAATATTATTAATCCGGATATTTTCAAGAACCAACTACTGAATGACACTTTTTTTGTGTAGCTCAATTACATGAAATATTGTAATATCATTAATCCGGATATTTTCAAGAACCACTGAATGACTCTTTTTGTGTCTCCTGGGTTTCTAGTTTGAAACTGCAGCAGCGGAGGTTCTTGCAAGTTTGAAATCAAGGGTAGCTGGTGAGAGTGGAGAAATGGAGGAGCCAGAGATAGGTGAAGTACAAATACTCTTGAGGTCGGAGCAGGATTCAATGTCAATGCGTTCCCTTGGGGTTAGTTGTTGTTTGAACTTTGCCTTTTTCTTGATTATCTTAGATTTTCTCTGATTGATGCACTAATCCCCTTATTTCTACAATCCTTGTTTTGTTTAGGCACAATCTATATCAAAGCTGGTCAAGGTATCTGGAATTGTTATTGCTGCATCAAAGACTAAAGCGAAGGCAACTTATGTGACCTTGCTATGTAAGAACTGCAAAAATGTGAAGATAGTCCCATGTCGTCCAGGGCTTGGAGGAGCTATTGTACCTCGTTCTTGTGATCATGTTCCTCAGGTTTATGGAATGAAAACTGGGAACTCCTAAGTCAAAGTTTAATTAGGATGATATTCTAATGGTAGGAATTTTTGCAGGTAGGGGAGGAACCGTGTCCTATTGATCCGTGGGTAGTGGTTCCAGATAAAAGCAAGTATGTTGACCAGCAGACACTCAAATTGCAGGAAAACCCCGAGGTGAGGAAACATTTAGATGCAGAAGAGAAGCTTGACTGCAATCAGTAATCGCCTTCTTTATGTCATATTCTCATTTTATTTGTGTTTTTTGTTTGAGGTAATTATAGGATGTTCCTACCGGAGAGCTGCCCAGAAATATGCTTCTATCTATAGATCGTCATCTTGTTCAAACTATAGTGCCTGGTACAAGGCTGACGATAATGGGAATCTACAGTATTTTTCAAGCTTCAAATTCATCGACATCGTAAGAGTCCACCAAGTGATATAAGAATTCAATTTTGTAGTGTTTGTCACTTCATTGTTAGCAACTCTTTTTTTTAACTTCTGGGTTACTATGTGCTTAACTTGGATGCAGTCACAAAGGAGCTGTTGCTGTTAGGCAGCCTTATATTAGAGTTGTCGGATTGGAAGAAACAAATGAGGCCAATTCTCGAGGGCCAGCTAACTTCACAGTAGATGAGGTAATTTTTAAATTATCAATAGCATGTGGTAATTGAGAGCTTTAAGCTAATGTTAGCAGCATGCTTTCAATTGCGTAGACTGCATATAGATAATGGTCTCCACCTACATACCCTCACAACTCACAGCGAAAAAACTTGCAAAGAAGCATGCACATAGAGTGGAAAAAAGCTGGGGAAGATTAAGTAGTTTTGGTCAAGCTATGGACTGTGGGGTGGAGGGTTTACCTCTGTGTAGCAGATCAAGTGCTGAACGAATAAGCTTTACATTTGAAAGATATAACAGATTGCTAAAAAGTATGCCGATATATTGCCATGCTGTTTGGAGTCTTTGGACAGCATTATTTTTTTCAATCGGTGTGTGGGCTTTAATCTGATTGGATATTATTCCCTTATACATCAGTTCTCATGGCCTTGCTTTTTGTAGAAAGAAGATTTCCTGAAATTTGCGTCCGATAGTAATGCTTATGACAAGCTATGCTCAATGGTCGCTCCCTCAATATTTGGGCATGTTGATGTCAAGAAAGCTGTGACATGCCTTTTATTTGGAGGGTCAAGGAAGGTATGCTATTTTTCCTTCAATGTCAATTGTTCTTTGTTTATTAATTGGTTGATCTCTAACACTGTTTTTGCAGTTCTTGCCCGATGGTGTAAGATTAAGAGGTGATATCAACGTATTGCTCTTGGGGGATCCCTCAACTGCTAAATCACAGGTCAGTTAAACTCATTGACTAGAAGGTGGCATTGTTGACATGAAATTCCATTTTCATAAGAGCAATTTAATTTGGCATTTGGTTCGCAAGGTTTTCTATTTTGATTCATCCTTGTTTCTATTTCCAATGCAAATGAGAGTCTGAATTATTTAATTATTTTATTTTATCATGTAGTTCCTAAAATTTGTGGAAAAGACAGCCCCAGTAGCCGTATACACTTCTGGCAAGGGATCTTCAGCTGCTGGTCTCACAGCTTCTGTCATTAGGGATAATAGCTCTGTAAGTTTCTATCTTTACCTTGGTCTAGAAACCATTTCAGATAAATGTTACTTTTCAATATATTTCAAAATGACGAGTTTACTTACAACAAATCAGCGGGAGTTCTACCTAGAAGGGGGAGCCATGGTCTTGGCAGATGGAGGAGTTGTCTGCATTGATGAGTTTGACAAAATGAGGCCAGAAGATAGGTAGATCAGAGTTATTCCTTCCTTTTTTTCCTACTATATTCTCTCATAAGAATTTCTAAAGTGCTTCTTACTGGTTACTAGAGTTGCTATTCATGAAGCAATGGAGCAGCAAACAATTTCCATTGCCAAGGCTGGAATTACAACGGTCCTTAATTCAAGAACCTCAGTGCTTGCTGCGGCTAACCCTCCATCTGGACGCTATGATGATCTCAAAGTCTCTATAATTGCTTTCAATTGTTTTATGTTTTTACAATTTTCTACATCTTGTGTTAGCATAAAGCAGGACCTGAAGTGCTATTTCATTGCAGACTGCACAAGATAACATTGACTTGCAGACAACAATTCTTTCAAGATTTGATTTGATTTTCATTGTGAAAGACATCAGGAAGTACGATCAGGACAAGGTAAGACAATCCTAGCACTCTCCATTCTGTGTGACATGAACATTTTCTTGTCTAGACTTCAGTTTGATCAAGAAATTAGGCATCTAGATATTGCAGTGTGCTGGACATGAAATCACAAATAAATGGGCATTTAATTTTCAAATATTTTCATTGACGTAATTTGAAGCAGGTTTCACTGTTGCTTGTTTTGTGTAAGAACATGCAAGAATGTGTTTTCACTTACTGAGTGTTTCTTTCACTACAGCGTATTGCTAGCCATATTGTCAAGGTCCATGCATCTGCTGAAGCATCCAGGGATGACACTAGAATTTCTAAGGAGTATAATTGGCTGAAAAGGTTGGTTCTTAATATGGCTTAAAGTTGTGCACTTCATTATTGCTGTAACTTATAAGGTATAGATGTTGAAGCAACTGAGTTCCTGTTGCAGATATATCCAATACTGTAAGGCCAATTGCCATCCGCGACTATCAGATGCTGCAGCCTCAATGTTAAAAGAAAGTTATGTCAAAATTAGGCAGGTAATTATATCAACCGGCTAACCAAGGAGATTGTCCAGAATTAAACTTCCAAGAACATTTGAGTACAATCTTGATTATGAAAATGTTGTACATCGCTCAGTGATATTTGTTTCTTATGTTATCTGCTACAGGATATGAGGCGGCAGTCAAATGAAACTGGGGAGGCAGCAGCAATACCAATTACTGTGCGGCAACTAGAGGCCATAGTGAGGTTGAGTGAAGCTCTTGCAAGAATGAGACTGTAAGTAACCACAATTATATGTTGCTTCTTTTGCACTTGCTTAGGCTCAAATGCTTCGAGGTCGATCATCCTGCTATTGCCTATGCCATTTAAGTTGTTTAGAAGTCCTTGTACGTGTGTTTCGTTTCACTTGTATTATATCCTTTCTTTCAGCTCCTATACAGAGTTTTTTAAACAATATTCTACCTCTTTCTTATCATGATTTTAGCTCCCAAGTTGCAAATGAGGATCATGTTTTGGAAGCAATTAGGCTCTTCAACACTTCCACAATGGATGCTGCACGATCTGGAATCCATCAACACATAAATCTTACTCCTGAGATGGCAAATGAGATAAAGGTTTGTCTGCTGTGCAACCAATATTCACTTTAATTTTTCCAAGTTGCAATCACAGAATTTAATTGTGTCAATTTTGTTCATGGATGAATAGCAAGCTGAAACCCAAATTAAGAGAAGAATGGGTATCGGTAGCCATATATCAGAGAGACGTCTAGTTGATGAACTGACCAGGATGGGCATGAATGAATCAATTGTAAGAGTCGTTCAGTTCATAATATTTTCCATTCATTTCTATCCAATACTTTTTTGGTAATGAACCAATAGAACTCTAGACATATTTAACGATACTCTTATAACCTTGTCAGGTAAGAAGAGCACTGATAATTATGCATCAAAGGGATGAAGTAGAGTACAAACGAGAACGGAGAGTCATAGTTCGAAAAGCCTAAAGATTTGACATCACAACTGATGATGTGATTTCTAAATATTTAAATTATGGATAACATCCCTGTACATTAGTCTACTGATTAGTGAACTGCAATTGTCAAAGGAATGTTTTGAGAACAATTTAATATATTTTATTTGGGACTGTTGGATTCTTAACATCTGCAGTTTTATCAGGGTTTAGAATTGTTTTTTAATGTAATTTCGGGTTAAAGTTTATGCAGTAAATGATCATATTATTTACATCATGTAGACATAATAAAAAGTGTACAAGGTATGCAACTTTTTTTAGTGTATCTAGTCATTTTGGTCCTAAGCGGTCTAATTAAAAATATTGAAAACTAAATTTGTGTTTCTTTAAAGCAAATTATTTATATTTATATATCCTTTTATATTTTATATTCTCATACTAATAAAAATTTGTGCTCTGATATCTACTTTGTATGATATATTAATAAGTTATAAATATATCAGTACGATATCAGAGAATTAAGTTTAGTTTTATATCAATATATCATAAAGTATACAATATATTTTTTATTAATTTAGAATTTAATAAATAAAATTATAACTTTAATAATTTTTTTAATTA
>JAOTQJ010000099.1:25850-35895 GCA_025642045.1 Solanum sejunctum | reverse complement strand
TCATTTTGCTTTATTCCATCATACTCCAAAGCCAAAAAATAGTCAATCTTTGACTCCATCCGAGATTGATGAAAAACCCTCCCCATACTCCACTTGTGAAATTTTACTACGTATGTTATTAATAATCAAGACATGATAGGACACCATTTTGAAAGATAAATATTCATTTTTGAAAGTATTTTCAATAAGATTTTTTTTATTCCTATGAGGCTCAAACTCAAGGCGTCTGATGAATAGCGAATTGTAAAAAGATCTCAACCATTCTTGAAGGATAACTTTCTGACTCAATAGCATAAAGTACCACGTGAACATGGGAATAGTTACTTTATAATAGCATTTCATTCTCAAGAATAAAGTCGAACAATGATTTGAAAGCATCTAAAAAAGATGGAATAATAGTCTTTATATTGCTCGAGGATAGAACTTACTTACATTCCTCTACTTTACATCCAAACATTCTATTCCTGACAACAACAAAAGCATCAACTTCTTGAACAGATGAACAAAAAGCAACTGAAATAAAACAAAGAGACTTTTACAACATATATTTCTGCTTCATAATTTCTAATCATGTCTAAATATTGGCATTCTAGTTCAAGAACATTCTTAGCCTTGTTTCTTCAAACCAATCACAAGCTTTAGTGCTTCTTCCATTGATGGCCTATCTGAGGGTCTAATTCTGGTGCAAAGTGAAGCAACTTCAAGTACTAGTTTTATTTCCTCTTGGATCGAGCTCGATGGAGCAACATCATTCTCATCCAAAACCTCTCTCAAAAGATCCTCCTTGGAGGTGTTCTGAATGCTTGTAGCTGCATTTGACAGCTTCCTGTTCATTAAGATTTCCAGAATGACCTCACCAAAGTTGTATATGTCCCTGTAAAGTTCTTCCTTTATAGCTCGCTCAATTGCACCTGTTAGACACAATTAAACAAGATTTATAACCAGTATCAAATTAAAATCATTAAACACTTCAATTAGAATTGAAAGGGAGCTTGGAGCAACGATAAAGTTGTCTCGTGTGACCTACAGGTCACATGTTCAAGCTGTGGAATCAACCAATGATGCTTGTGTCAGGGTAGGCTGCTTATATCACACCCCCTTGGGGTGCAGCCCTTCCCTGGACCTGCGTGAAAGCAGGATGATTTATGCATCGGACTGCCCTTTTTTTCTTTCTTAAAACAATTGCTAACTATTTGACAAATATTAACGAGACTACATCTTCAATAGAAGTACATACCTGCTTCGTTACCAACACTTGGTATTGACGGACCATAATTTATTTGAATCAAGAATTTAACACCGAATTCCGTCAAATGAGGTTCCATGTATTCATCAAACACGATGTTATCGGCCTTCACATCCCCATGAGGAATTGCAGGGCAGCAATCATGATGCAGATAACATAGTCCCTTAGCAATTGCCACGATGATTTTATACTTGGTCACCCAGTCTCTCTTTGTTCTGATCCTTTCGGACAGATTTCCATTAGGCAAGTTGTCCCACAGCAGGTAAGCCATACGCTTGTTGTAGCAAAATCCCAACAATCTGGTCAAATTCTTGTGTCTTGCATTGCCCATCCTTGATATGAAGTCCAACATAGCATTCATTCTCTCTGGTTGCCATTCGATCTTCTTCACCAAGACGGTAATTCCTGTTGGCAGAACAGCTTTGCAATCAGAACCAGCCAAGGGTGGCACCATATCCGTGGTTTCTTCAATAGAATTGAAGCTCCTCAAAACATCATTTGCTGTAAACCGAGGAAATCCACTAAAAGAAACCATTTTCCACTGCCCTTGACCTCTTCTTCGGAAGTAAAGTACTCCGAAAAATGCAGCTGTACTAGCCAACACTATGATTCCACAAGTTATGAGAACCCATGCCAGCTTCTGAGTCTTTCTGCTTCCTATCTCCAGTCCATTCGGTCCATGACAAGGCCTCAATGGTGCCCCACAAAGCTTAGGATTACCCCAGAAGGCGCTACTATCCATCACCTTAGAATTCTTCTCAAAAGGAACCAAACCCGAGAGATCATTGAATGACACATTAAGAAGTTGTAAGGTGGAAGAACTTCCAAACTCGGCCGGAATTGAACCGCTAAAACTATTGTGTGACAGGTCTACAACGCTAATACCAGGAAGGTTAGCAAGTTGTACAGGTATCTCACCACTTAAATTGTTGTTGGCCAAGTCTAAGTGCACAAGATTTTGGCAGTTGCTTATGCTTTGAGGGAGAATCCCGGAAATATTGTTCATGCTCAATTCAAGAACCAGTAAGGATTTGCAGGGTCCAAAGGGAGGAAAATCTCCTGAAATACTACAATTGGTAGCTGAGAAATTCTGTAGTGAGTTCAAAGACAATGTCTTTTCCAAGATTACACCTCCAAGATTTGGATTATTAGACACATTGAAGTATTCAAGATTGGAAGCTAAAGCAATATCAGTAGGAATACCTCCACTGAACCTATTTCTAGACATATCAACATATGACAAATCAGGAAACTTGCTAAACTTCAAAGAGATATCACCTGAGAAAGAATTATCTTCGATACGGATCCGAACAAGAGAGTAACAATTGGAAAGTGATGGAGAGAGTTCACCGGTGAAATTATTCGAAAAAAGGATCAACCTTTGTAACACCCCCCCTGAACATATATTTGGTGGAATGCTACCTAATAAATAGTTTGTTGAAACATCAAGATGTTTCAGCTTTGAGTATTTGCCTAAGTCGTTTGGGAGTGAACCTCTAAACCAATTGTCCCATAAAAGAAGTGTATCAAGCTGTGGAAGCTTTGCAATTCCTTCAGGAATAGTTCCACCTAAGTCATTGAACATAACACTAAGCAACTTAAGATTTTTCAACTCCGAGAAACTCTCGGGGATTGGACCTGAAAGATAATTATCAGAAAGATCCAAACTTGATAAAGATATGATTTTTCCAAACTCCCATGGAATTTTACCACTAAGTCGATTTCTGAACAAGAAAAGCGACTCGAGATTGGTCAAATTACTCAGCTCTTTTGGTATTGAACCAGATAAATTTGCACTAGCGATATCAAGATACTGAAGCTTACTCATATTCCCTAGTTCCCAAGGAATGGTTCCTTCATATAAATTATAACCAATCTCCATATGAGTTACTGTTTTCAGCATCCCTAATTCTGGTGGTATTTTACCACTCAGAGAATTTCCAGCTAAGTGAATGAAATCAAGACTCTTGAATGAGCCATACTCAGAAGGGATTTGACCACTGAAATAACTCCCTGCAAAATTCAGTACCTGTTGGGATCAAAATAAACAAGGCGTCATGCAGAAGCTAACAAAGCAAATCTTGAACAACCATAAATCAAATAGACAAACAGAATTATACTATAAGAGATGGCAAGACAAGCCCAAGTGTACTAAAGCTCCCGCTATGCTTGGGTCTAGGGAAGGGGGTCCAGGGAAAGGTCTGACCACAAGGGTCTATTCTAAGCGGTCTTAGCTTGCATTTCTGCAAGAAACTGTTTCCAAAGGCATGAACTAATATAAAAGAAAGAGATAATCGTCAAAAACACGCTAAACTATCCCTTTTCGTGTATTTTGCACCCAACTATCGACTTTTCCCTTTTCTTACATGAACTTATCACCATCTATGTATTAAAATACACCTCATTTATCAGTTTTTCTCTTTTCCTAACCAAAGGATGGTGATAGTTCAGGTAAGATAGTTGAAGTGTGTTTCAGTACATAAATAATGATAGTTCAGATATAAAACCCGCGAAAAAACATAGTTCAGATGTGTTTTTGACCATTAACTCTCAAAAGAAAGTATAGAAACTCTGAAGAGAACTATCTCCCTATAAACAAAACTCTTAACAACTACATTGGTGATGCTATTATATGATCAAATGTGGAATAAACATTTAACACAACCAACAACAACAAACAAGTGGAGTCTTACCACTAACTCATAACTAGCTCATATAGAGAAAATTTAACACCAAGAAAATTAACTCTCAAAAACCAAAGCAAACCCTAACAGTACCTTAAGTGACTCAATTTCTGAAACATCTTTAGGCAAAGGGCCAGAGAAGCTGTTACTAAAAGCATCAAGAATCACAAGAGAATCAAGATTTGAAATCCCACTTGGGAAATGACCAGAAAAATTGTTCCTGCTAATATCCAAGCTTCTCAAATTAGTCAAGTTAAAAATCCCAACAGGGAGTTTCTCAGAAAATGAGTTATAACTCAAATTTAGCTCAACAAGGTCTGAAAAAACACTAAATTGATTCACTGAGAAAACCCCACCAAGATTTTTCACTGAAAGATCCAAACCAATGATCAAAGAGGAATTTTGATTGCATTTCACACCAGACCAAGAACATGCATAAATATTCTCATTTGAACTAGAAGGCAAAATCCAATCACTCAAACTGTTGGAACTGTCAAAAATTTCAGTTTTTAAGCTCAAGAGTGCTTGAGTAAAAGGATCAACAGCTGAAACAGGGAAAACAAGAATCAAAGACAGAAAAATCAAGAAAAGCTGAAAAAGTTTTATCCCCATTGGGACTTGCATTTAGTAGTGAGAGTAGTAGTGAAGAGTAAGGGAAAGAAGAAAACAACACAAGAAAATATGCAAAGTTAAATAAATAGCCACTTCCTTATGTACTAAGAGTACTTCTACTAGGAGTATTATACAAGTTCCTTTCTTGCATTGGGACTAGAGAAAGATTGATAACAAGGGTGAGGAAAACCCCCACCCCCAAAAAAATGAAAGAAACAAAAAAGAGAAGCACTTGATTAGTTGAAATGAGAATTATAATTTTTTAGTAGCGGAGATAAAAATGTTAAGTGATTTCTTGGACAAATAGAGTTAGTATTTATTATTGATAGAAAGTGAAGATTTCTCGTGCAATTAGTTAAAATATGCTCAAGCTGACTTTAATATTATGAATCTTATTATCTTATTATATAAGTGCAAGTTAGGATAGTCAAGAAGGCAGTTTTTCGTTGACATGTCTGCTTAAGTTATTTACCTTCTCCTATACATTATGTGGCATGTATAAAAATATTTCGTGAATTTTTTTATTTAATTTTTTTTAAAATAGTTATTTACTCCATATTATATATATACAGAGGGAAGAAAAGAGTACTTCTACTCACTTTTAGTTGTCATATCTCACTTTCTCGATACGTATTACTTGGACCAATTTTATAAAATATGGTTGTCACTTATGATTTTTTTTGTATATCTTCTGAATATTAAACTAATTTAATTTTAAAAATTAGAAAAATAATTTTGGAGTTTGCTTTAGAAGGAACAAATAGGGGCCATTTAAGGAATTATCTTGTTTAATTTAGGATTATGTTTGCCATTAGAGGAAAAAAAAATCCAAGAAACTTTTTTGCCCCTTTTTTTTGGTGAGGTGAGAAAAGAAAGGCAAATGGGGACAATAGAGCATCTTCCTTTATTTATATTCAATTTTATCAATTCAATCCAAATCCATGCATATATAGATGGTTATGAAATCCTACTAGAGTTTTGAGACAAGAGTTCACAGAAAATAATATTTCTATTTTTATAAATTAATGATAAAATCTACATATATTATTTCCTTTCCAAATCTCACTTATAAAATTATACTGAATATATTATTATTGTATGAAATCCTACTATTCTTGGAATATTGCTTAGTGCAATTATTCTAGTCAATTAATTGGGAAAAAATAGTGAAACACTTTATTTGAGGTAATTAATGATGTGACACTCAAAAGTAAATGTTTCTAAGTTTATTGAGTTTTTAATTGGTGTATTAGTATTAAACCATCATATATATGTACTTTATTTATTACACAAATCACAAAAATGGTCAATGCAAGAAAGGGTAATTTTGGAATTAAAAAGTCCATTTTTCAAGGCAAGTTTCCCAAATGGATTTATGTTATAAATAGTATATTAGAGTTGAGGAAACAAGCAAGAAGATTTAAAATTTATCATATGAACATGATATTTTTACCATATAAAACTTGAGGCTACTAAAGGAGTGCAATGGTTCAAGTTTTAATAGAGATTAAAAGAAATCATTAGTTGAATACATTTTGTAACTATAGTTGTAACAGCATTTGTATAATTCTCACAACATTTATATATATTTGTATAATTCGCTATACAATTTGCATTTTTTATATATTATTTGTATATTTCGATACAATTCATGCATACTATTTGTATAATTCGCTAAACGATTCATAATATTTATATATTTCATTATATAATTTGATTCACACACAACTTTTGTATAATCACGCGCAATGTTTGTATAACTCGCACAAACTGTATAAAACTCAAACTATAATAACAGTTAGATATTTATCATAAATCGTAATTAATTTAAATTATAATTATATCAACTAATTATTAATATATATTTATTTATTCACGTAAACTTTTCTATATATACTATATATATGAGTAGGGTAAGGCATAATTGCACCACAAAGATAATACTCTAGGGATTAGATGGGTATACAATCAATTACTAGTGTCATAATTAAGTATATTATTACTCATTAAAGCAATTAAATAGGGCCACAAGAGGGGAGTGACATAGTACTAGGAAGTATAGTACATATTTTTTATTTATTATGAGAAGAGAAGTGTGAATAGGAAAATGATTCTTTTTACCAAAATTATATATACACAACAATAACATTACCCCAATATCTCAAAGACTATCGCTTATTGCTAGGTAAGGGGAGATCGGATGTAAGCAGCTTGACTCTTATATTTAAAAATACAACATAACTATTTTGGGATGACTCATGATAAACGCCGAAAGTTACATTGACTAACTGCTACTTCACAGTTGAAAGAAATAAAGACAATTTAAATAGATAGATGTTGTTGTCATGATTGTTGTGCATTATTTGGTGGTAGGACTTAGCAACTTTAGTAATTAGTAAGTGAAAAGCACCATTAATCACTATTTAAGAATATATGCAATGATTGCCACTAGGATATAGTATTTAGCTTACAAATGATGAGAACATGCAAAATTAGCTTATTATAAATGATAATTATCAAGGAATAAGATGAGATTGATAGTATTTTTCATTTCTAATCAAATATCATAATTTTAAGTCGTAAAAATAAAAAAATATTGGAATATTTCCTTTTTAATAGATCTTATATAATTCAAAAATAGTTGCACTATGTTTCGAAAATAGTCGCACTATGTTTTTAAACATAAGGGTCAAGCTGCGTACATTCAATCCCCCCTTACCCTGCAATGGGCGAAAGCTTTTGTGACATTGGGGTAATGTTGTTGTTAATAGATCTTATATAATACAAATTTAAATAAATAGAGCTAGTAAATTTTGAATATCAAATAATTATACCAATAAAAAATTTATAAGTGGTGAGGAAATTAACCATGTAATTGAACTTGTGCCAATATACTAGTTTTTTGGTGATGAATTGAAGGTTTTATCATGATAGTCACATAATTGACATAAAAATATGTTTTCAAAATTCAAAGCAAAATCTAAAATCAAAATAATTTGGAAAGGTTAAGTGTTTTTCTTTTTTATTTGATTAATAGGGTTAGTGTGCGT
This sequence comes from Solanum sejunctum, assembly GCA_025642045.1. Taxonomy (NCBI): domain Eukaryota; kingdom Viridiplantae; phylum Streptophyta; class Magnoliopsida; order Solanales; family Solanaceae; genus Solanum; species Solanum sejunctum. The sequence goes on along the minus strand of JAOTQJ010000099.1, from coordinate 28,303 downwards.
GTATGTATTATAAACAACAAATAATAATATATTTAGTCTGATTTCATAAATTAAGTTCGAAGAAGGCTATATAGATTTTAAGTTTGGAGAAAGGCTGTACAGATTTGGTCAAGGGGGTCATCTGTATTCTATTCGACAAAAAATTATAAAGTATTATTTATTACACAATTAAAATAATTTTTATGTATATAGAGTAGATGTCAAACTTCCTCGACTAATTCATATCTATTTCTTTAAGTTTTGGGCACTTTAATATAAATTCTGACTCCGATATAAGGATGTGTGTGTTTTGACTCAATTTTATTGAAGAACGTTACAAGAAATTAAAATGGAACACGAGGGAGAGCAAGGAGGAAGGTCAAAAAAGTGGGTAAAAAAGCAACCGTTTTTTTTTCTACTTTTGTGTCATTGAAGCCAATATTGGAAGTATATACTATAGATACAAAAATTACACTTCAAGTTTTTGACTAAATTAAATTTTTTATGAGAAAAATATTAGAATAAAGTTTAAAATTTTATTAGTTAATTTATATATTTGTGTATATCTTTTAAAAATAAAGATAAACTTCAAATGATAGCTTAAAAAGGAACAATTACATAAATTAATTGTTACATTATTTATCGGCTAAACTTGACGACCAATAGAATTATTAAGATTCATCATAGTAATGCCATTGAGTGATTAATGGATTTCTTTTATAAATATAAATTAATTTAATAAGAATAGTACGAATCCATTATCACAAATAAAAATTTAAATTAGTGCAAAACAATTATAATTTGAGTTTAAATAACTTAAATCCCCCCGCCCCCCAAAAAAGGATGCCTCGTGATTGCCCATTGGCCCATATAATACGTGCATTGATGTTGACTACTGCATGTTCCTTCGTGATTTTATATATTGGCTCTACGCCACCCCACCTCCTACCCCCACCCTCACCTTCCGTAATCAGTAAAAATTTTAATTAAGGAGGTTCAATATTTAAAAAAATTATTATACAATTAATCGAAGGTGTTGAATTAAGTTTTAGATCTAACTTACATCCCAAAAGCTAGCTCGAAGGAAGGAGGATTGTCTAAACCTTATAAGGAGATCACTCATTCCATTAAGGAGATCAATGTAGGACTTTGTGTCTCAACACTTCCCTCACGCCTAGTGCTTAACATTTAGTGTATGGACAATTTTTTAGGGCCCAACATTGGGTGAAACGGATCCTACTCTAATACCATGTTGAATTAGGTTTTAGACCTAACTTACACCCCAAAAGTTAACTCGAAGGGAGGAGGATTGTCTAAATCTTATAAGAAGACTACTCATCCCATTATGGAGATCATAAAGGTCGTATAATTTTAATTATGTATAAGTACTATAGTTTTTTTGTTGAAGAAAATTTAGATGAACCCTAGCTATAAAGTGATTCTGTCCTTGCTAAGCTACATAAAGAGTCTATTATCAATGCATAACTACATATAATAACTCAATAATAAGTAATCAGTCGGACATCCTAATTCGTCAAAAAATTATAATACATAGAGAAAGTATGTCGAGGTTAAAAATGTTGGGTAATATAAATTTGTAATGATCTGTAACTTTTTATTTGAAGAGGAAGAAAGAAGAAGAAAATGAATAGTAACTCGATTTTAGAGAGAAGGCAGAGAAATAATTTAAGAGAGAAAGAATATTTTTTTTTGGTAAACTCCAAAATTGAGTAACCTCCACGGCGATAAGACTATATATATTAATGATATTCGAATATTTATAATTACACAAAATACATGTATATACGAAGAACAAACAGTAGCACCTAAAATTTGCTCCATGAGATCAGGCTCATATTAACAGTAGCACCTCCACAACAGCTGCTAAATATATTATCAGGCTTCACTACCTAATAAAAAATATATTTTATCAACTTGTTCTGGCTTAATAATAAAATTATTAACTTCGTCATCGACTTATTATCAACTATTTTCTGATTTGTGCATGTTCAATTTTAAATGATTTAAGAAAATTGTTTTTTTACAAAAAAAAAATAATTATTGTCGAATTATATTTCCATGCAAGTGAAATTGAAGTTAAGTACTTTGGTTATTTTTATATTTCCCTTGAATTAGAGGGGATTTTAATTAAATAAATATTTTAATATAAAGTAAAGCTAAAAAAATTAGTCTGTGACAGATGGAATACAATATCTTTTTTTTAAAATATATTTTTTACCTTCTAGAAAATGAGATTCACCAGAATTTACGCATTTTACAAATTCCAAGGCCATTTAAGTAATGGTTTGTTATATTTTTTTTTACCTCTTATGTTTTATTTTAATTAAATTTCTAATTAAATTTATAAATTAATATGTATATTAAAAAATATTCAAAAAAAATTTATATCATATTTTTCAGTATATTATTTATAAAATTATAAATGTATAATATAATTTATCTGTTAAATAATA
>JAOTQJ010000099.1:0-22372 GCA_025642045.1 Solanum sejunctum | reverse complement strand
AGAAGCGAAGACAGTTTAAAGAGCCATTTTGCGTTATTCTATCATACTCCAAAGCTAAAAAATAGTGAATCTTTGGCTCCATCCGAGATTGATGGAAGTAATAATAATAGGTTATTTAAGTAAATTAAGTTTAAAATATGTGTACACAAGGGGTTTGACTCAATTGTGAGAGGGCATGTTTTTTTTTTTATTTAAATGAAATAAAATTGAAGATATTACAAAATAAGAAATCGAAATTTCAAGATTTTTTTTGAAGAATACATCCCATGATTTATAAGTGGGTAAATAGTTTGAACCGAATCTATTTTGATAGATAATTTTATAATTAGGTCCATTTTTGTATAATTTTTTCTAAGTAGAAGGGTTATTTAAGTAAATAAAAATTAATTACAACAACAACAACAACATTACCCCAATGCCTCAAAGGCTCTCGCCCATTGCGAGGTAAGAGGGGGTCAAATATACACAGCCTGATCCTTATGTTTAAAAACATAGCGTGATTGTTTTTGGATGACCCATGATGAACGTTGAAAGTTGCATTGACTAACTGCTATTTCATAATGGAAAGAAGCGCAGACAGTTTAAAGAGTCATTTTGCGTTATTCCATCATATCCCAAAGCCAAAAAATATTGAATCTTTGGCTTCATTCGAGATTGATGAAAAAAAAAATAAAAATCAATTGATTATACAAAACATTAGGTGAAAAATGAATAAAGTGATATCAGCAGCAAAGGAAAATGGCAAAACTATTCCAATTATTTTTTCTTCTTTATTGGCTTTGTAAACTCTTCTTTTCACCTACTCTTTGACCACACAATTTCAAGTGGGAAATGACAAATTAAAAGGGACATACAAGGATCACTCAATTACATAATAATATATGACACTCCCTCCCTTTCAAAGGTATCTAGAGGACGGGCCAAACGCAATAGAGCGATAATCGAAGAGCAAGTTTTCCATCGACAGAGGAATAGAAGACGATTATAAGCACCACATAAGATTAAATCTCTATATTTATCGACACCCAATGAATCGTAATACAAAATAGAGACAGAGCCATGGTTTTTATTTATAGATTCTGAATCACAATTCTTTCTATTAACTGATTTTTAAATAGATTTTTTTTCACATATTAAATAAATTTTTTAATACAAATATAAAGCTTGAGCCAAAGTTGTTGGTAACAATCACCGTGGCTCCATTTGCTGTATAGATGTGTATAGTCAGTATACATCTCATGTATAATCAATGGTATATTTAGTTTTTGAGTGTATCACAATGTGTATTCAATGTATAGTGCATATATAAATAATATACATTGTATAGTCTATGTATACTTTTCAATGACATTTGGCAAATTATATCATATAATCATATATATTTTCTATAATTTTGAACTTTTTTTTTTATGTAAATAAAAAACGACTATGCTTGTTGTAAATTTATTAACTTGTTATATATATTTGAAATTATCCCGTTACTATTTTTATGCTAGTTATCAACCTACCACAACTTTCCTCGACTTCAAAACACTTATGCTTTGCCAACCTCACATAAGGGGGCGTAAGGTTGATGAAATTTTTATTTGAAGTTCAATTTATGGAACAAGATAAAAAATTCCCGTAATCCGTTAATATTTTAGTTCAAAAATACTCTCGCCGTTAATATTTAGTTCAATTTCACATAGTTAGAAGTTCAATTTATATAAAGGTGGACAATCACTATATCTGTCAGAAAAAGTACATGGACTTTTAGCATTCACACAACATTTGTCTCAGTTACAACTTGTGTTTCAACAGTACAACATTTGATACTGTGCTGTTTTTGGTATCATGATATTATGATACAACTACGCCTCATTCCCAGACAAGTCGGGATATAATGTACACAAATTAATTATAATGATTCAACTATATTCGATTTCAAAGGTGATTGATGCCACTTGCTAACGAAAGAATCATCAACCCTCCAATGGTACAGCAGAGTCGACTCTCACCCGATTTAGTCTAACAGTTCCAAGAATGTATTCAGGGAGTTCAGCCTCTTCTTTTCCCTGCAAATGTGTATACAACATGGTCATGTGCAAGTGAGATGAATTGTTAGATAATAACAACTTGCGACTGAACTGTTTACGACATCTTTTTTCATTATTGACAAGGAGATGTACCGTTTTTGAACATGATGGCGTGTGTCTTAAACAACCACTCACTTTACTTCCTTTAAAGAAATCCGACCATCCATTCTTTCACCTCCCATGGTAGTGTGTGTATGGGGGGTGGTGATGGCATTGACCCCTACCTTGTTTATTTTACACTCGAGAAAAAGCACAAGGGGTCGAGGTCAGTAGGACTTAACAAGGCTAGTTCAGAATACTTTTCAACTAGTTCTTTGCCGTGTTGATGCACAATCGTCTCTAGTTCTATTGGGTAATCTAAGGCCATCGTGTTCTAGGTTTGGATTTAAGTATCGTGAACTACAATGCTGGATGAGGTAAACAACAAAATCACTATGTCATGAGCACAGTTGAGTGAGAGAGAGAGCGCATTCATCAAGATACATGACGCTGAAATAGATCTGCGTCCATTCTACTTTGTTTGTGAAAGTAACCTCTTATAAGTGCCAGAAACAACATTGAAATGGTCTAGCATTTCATAAATTGTCATTCAAAACTACTTGATGAGTTTTACTCCTATTGAGATGGACTGTGATCACAAAATGAAAAACAACATACCTCGATTAGAATAGCAAGATCAACGACAAGGCTTGTTACATAGCCCAGTACAAGACCAATAACACCTCTTGCCACAGATGAAGAACCGATGTCCACATCAATCTGCATGCATGAATTTCCATTTCAGGATTAAAATCAGTGAAGAAAGCATATGCATTGACGGAAAGCCACTCAGGCTCATTAGTTCAGACAAATCCAAGTCAGCATAAAAGTCTGATCACTAGAGAAGTATTTTCTTGCTTTTCAAGAGAAAGCTCTAGCAACTTAGGGTGTGTTTGGTATGAAGGGAAATGCCTTCCCAATGAATTTTCCCAGAAATAAGCACTTTTTATTTTTATATTCTGGTGTTCAGTAAATAAGCAGAAAATATTGTCCCAAAAGCATTTATATATAAACTAGACAAACACAAATGGAAGTAGGAGTGTGAGGATGGGTGTGGTGGGGGGCTATGGAGACTGGAATGTGTATTGAGGGTGGGGAAGAGGCAATCAATGTGGAATGTCACTTACGGAACTTGTTTCCCTAATTCCTCGAGGGAAGTTACTTCCTCATTTTTAAGGAACTTAATTTCTTTAACAAAATATTTTCCAAAATTTTTGACCAACCAAACATGGAAAAATTGGGAACTCCATACCAAACACACCCTTAGTAGAAAACCGTAGCACTCAATCCGTGCCGCTCCAACACTGAAGGCAGTAAAATTTGCATGGGGATAAGCATGTAGAATGTAAACTAAGAAAATCGAACTTGGAACCCAACCTCTAGAAAGTTATCTTGTCGAAGGTACTTGCACGTTACTGCCTTACCCAAAAGGCAAGCTTTAGTTCCAACAGCACGCTTAACCATCCAGTATCCCTGTTATCAGTAGCAATTAGTAAAGAGTGCATGAAGAAAGAAATCTGCTCATGATAAAGTAACTCATACCTCAATAATGCTTGGAATCAATTTAAATCTTGAATCACGGAAAGAGTCGGTTCCATCAATGAATTTGCCCAACAACGAATCCTTATTTACAGGTCTATCAGCAGCATAATAAAGAACCAAGCTATAATTTGGTTTAGCTGGAACCTGAAAAACCAACCCAGAACAGAATCAGTTACCTTTCCTACAACGACCTTTTGTTCAACAAGGCTGCATTTTCATGTTAAATATCCAAATTTGTTATGCAACTGTATTTGTATTTTCAACAACATAATCTAATAGATACGATCAACCCCAACGTTTTAGGATGGATTTTTTCAGCTATAACACACAGTTCAAACTGTTAAGTCTTCAGCCTCAAATTGTATACTCTTCACACTATTGGATCCACAGTGGTAATTAACGATATTTTAATAAAGTGGGGAAAAAGTGGGTCTCTCTGTGTGTTCATGTCAAGTCTTTTGTGAAACAGTCTTATCTATTAAAAAATAACAAGGGAAAAGCCAAAAGGACGTACCTGGAGGTTAATTACTAGGATGAACGGAATTTTCTTCCCTGCTTCAGACTGCAGTTAGGAAACACTGTTAGCAACAAATATGCTTAGCAGCTAAATAGAATTAGGAAATAAGATTGGATAGAGAAATATGCTTTGTTACTGGTATTATCATTTGATTTCTTAAAATTGATATGTAAAACTTTACAAAGTTTTGTATAGTATGCAAAAGTTTTCTATCGTATAACAAAGTTCGCAGTGGCTTCAAAGACAAAAAAAGTGACAACAAGCACATCTACAGGAAGTGTTTGCTATAAATATTATTTCAGTAATCACATAAATGGTTTGCCTCAAAAGGTCAGGTATCTGACCCTAACCTATCTCAGCATTAGCTCCATATAGGAGCTATCCAGTTGCATCTTTAGTTTAGTGTAGGAAATAATTAGAAACAACATATCCATTATCCTCTCAGCGAGATTCAAAAAATTTAGATAAATAAAAAATTCAATCTATGGTGCATCGACGTGAAGTATATTATCTTTTCTTCACTTTATTCGTTTGACTAACCAAACGACTTTTTGTCTTTTTCCAGAGGATAAACAAAGTGCAGTCGCGTAATAAGTGATTCTTCATTACCTGAACAAGACACTTAGGATGAAGAGCGATATTTGAGACGCATTCGTCCACCTTGAACCAGTCAACTGCAATAAGCTTGAGCAGAGGATCTCCACCAGTAACCTAGAAAAATTGCAAATAATTTTTATCCAGCTTAATTCTTATAGTAACATCTTTATATGGGGGAAAAAAGGGCAGCCCGGTGTACTAAAACTCCCGTTATGTGCAGGATACGGGAAGGGCCTGACTTTGCAAGATAGAATAAACCCTAACACCAGCTATTATTTATTCAAGTAAATTCTATCATGACCAAAATATGACATGACAAATTGTCCATAGGCACAATTTTTTATGAGCCAATAATACCCTTGGCCTTTTTTCTTTTCTTTACCCTGAACACTGATAAATAGGTGACTCTTGTGATTAAGTAGCTAATGAAAGAGAAGCAGAAACTAGAAAGCCGGAAAGAAATAGAGATCATGTGAAAGCAATCTTCAAGTATAGAAAGTTACCTTCGTACTGTCTTTCAAGTATGTCTTCCCTCTAATCATGAAACCAGAACCACTTGGCGAAGACCAGCAATCAGAGTCACCCTCACCCTTTGCATGCCGCATGGTACCATTAAACTGACTTGGATCAAGAGTTAATGGAGGTACATCGGGATTTAGTTCCTTGCTAGTGTCTGGTGCTGCATGCAAGACAATTTCATTTAATAAAGTTTTTAAGAGACTTTAAAGTAGAAAACGGATAAAAGGCTCATCATCTAAAGACCACAAACATTTTCTGTACACCTGAATGTCATAAAAGTAACCCCATACCACCCACTCCCTACTCCAGGAAAGTGGTACATAGTGACGAGATCGATTTATGCACGGTGTTTATTTTCTTTGCAGACTTCTACATTAAGCATTCAAACCATCAAGGCTAATAAACAATACTTTTGTGCTTGTTTGATAGATAAAGGTAGTTTTATTGATATCCAGCAATAAGTGCATGTTATTACGCCCAAAGATTAGCTACATCCAATATTGTGCAATACAACAATAACAACTATGCTTCAATCACATATTCTGTACTGAGCTCAAAAAATCAATTGGCATCTATATGAGATACATCAGTTACTACAGCCATGTTGCACCAAAAGATAATAGAGAGATACATCTAAACTTTCCAGAAATCACGGATCCAGATACAGCTAAGCTATACAGTTATCACGGCTCTGTATTTGTTTTCAAAGATTCTTCCATTTCTTTCCTTTTAGATGGACCACCATATCATAGGGATTGTGATCCAAACCAAAGTTGAACTCTTTACTAAACCTTTCCTGTACCGGCATAGGAGGAGTGCTTGGCTGTTCTAGGCATAGCTCAACTAAGTGCCAACCCGCTGAATATTACACTACAAAGTTGGGTGGGGAAACTGCAGCGGGATAAGAGATGTCTTTACTTTCTTTTTCACAGGGAGCATCTGTTGCCAATGTTGGGCCCCTTTTTTGGAGATTTTTTTGAGTAAACAATTCCTATGTTTAATATTAATAGGTCCTGAAGAGGCTAATGTTTTCATAAATACTATCGTAAGTAAATCATTCATGATCTTCTCAGTATTTAAAGTAACTGAACGTGAAGATACAGGATGACAAATTGAAATGCTACAGAGATGCTTCCACAAATACCAAAGCAAGAAAGACCGTGGGAATGGAGAAGAACGAAGGAGAAAGAAAGAAAAACTCATCAGGATGAGAATAACAGAATTTAGTTACCCGATGTCCTCTTTAAGGCCAAGCTTTCTATGGCCCATGAAACATTTTTTAGCTTGACCTTTGTCTCCTGTCAGAGGTAAATAAAGAGTTAAAAGAACACATAAAGGGTTCAAAGGAAAGGTAATTGATCCAGACAGTTTCAGGAACTATTGCTCTGCTTTTGATGGAACACGAGAAACGACAAACCTGCTTAGGAGATACTTCATCATCACTATCTTCATCTGATGATGACGAATCGGTACCTATAGCATCATAGAACTCATCTCCAATTGCATCCTCAAGCTCATTGCTTGACGTAGAAACACCAGATGTTTTTGACTGAACAACTACAGTGGATGATTCAAATGTAAGTGCTGGATTTGCTCCAATATATTCCTTCAGACCTACACAAAATAATAAAACATAAAGGCGGGCAAAAATCACCAGTGCAATAAATATATATATGCATTTCATCAACTGTCAACAAGCTAGCTCCAATAGACAAGAGAAGTAAATTCATAAACCAAAAAGAAAAAAACTCAGAACACTATCACACAAAATGAGGTTGCAGGTCTAGCCATACTGACTTCAGAATTATTGGATGTGGACCTTAATGGACATTTCAGGAAATACGTGAAGATGATGAACACAGGCTAAGGTGTACATTTGAAGGAGCCAAACACAAAAGAAATGTTAGAGTTCTCAAGAAGAAATGAAAATAAAGAGGCAGAGTTCAGCAGACCAAATAAGCTTCGGTTACATAATGTAAGAGCAAAATCAGAGGCATTACTCTTAACTTTCAGTCAACATGCAAAGTAGAAACAGGGAACAGAAAACAACGCAGCAGCATCAATGCCAAGAAGAATATGCTCTATGAATCACCTAATACAACAGATAAAGGTGATGGTTTCTTTTTTTCCATTTTCTAGGGATGGGTAGAGGGAAGGATATTTCCGAAAACTAAAAAGATACAATGAATTGTGAATTTAAACCTTCTAACACAAGACATGAGCTTCCAAAAAACATAGATAATCAAATTGACCAACCTGCCACTTGAGTCAACATTCCAAAAGGAAGTGTTCTCTCAAATTTAGAGTACTCATTGTTCTTCCACTTAAACCAGCCCTTAGAACGTATCTCCAGAATCAGTGTCACAAGGCATCTGGCAGGCTTTAATGAGGAAGAAGTGCCTATATTGCTGATCTCCCAAGAACAAGCTACAATTCAACATAGAAAAGCTAACATCAAACTCATAAATTTCCATGATATCAGCAATGTCTTGAGAACTGTAGCAAGAATAATGGTACTCATGCAGCATGCATCGGGATCCAATCAGCAGCTTGAAGTAGATGCATATACGACTATATAAATACACAAACCAATTACGGAAAACTAAGGTTCATGAACATATTCTGACAAGCATATTACATATGACAGTGAAGTTTGGCAGACATCATTCTCACAGATCTATCACTAAGGAAAACTTTTAGTATAACTAAACAGTGGCACTAGAACCTCACTATACAGCAAATAATTTTGACAGGCAATTGGCATTATTTCTTAAGAAAAACATAACCAAGGAGGAAGGAATCCAAAGTTATCTGGTACAAGTTATAAACAGAAGATGTGTAGCTATCTGAAGATCTGTATAAACAAACATTAGGACACACTGAGAACGCCAAACAAAGAAATGAAATGGTGTTATTGCAGCCCAACATAAATTTTTAAGCACATCCCTTCATGCAAGGTAAACATTTGAAAAAGGTAAAGTTCATGAATCTAAAACTAAAAAGTGGAATGTACTTAAGGTTAGAAGTGTTGCACATATCGATAAGAAGAAGAATGGGTATGTAAACATGTATAAGAACATGTTACAATGTGGTTACTGGTACAAGCAAAAATGTTAACCAAGGACAAGTTGCTCAAATGGGACTACATTGTAGATCCTCAGACTGTGCTCATGTCAAATGAAAGAAGAAACAAGGGATCATATGTTTGTGCAATGTCAATTCACCAGGCAGCTATGCTACTACGGGCTAACACTATGAAATGCATCTACTGTTTGGTATTGATACAACATGGCATAATCATCTAAAGAATGGATCATCATGAGCATAAAAAGACTCTGGAGCTCAAATATTTAAAATGGTCCATGCTGAGACAATGCCATATGGATAGAGAGAAAAGAAAGAAATTTTTAGCAAAAATCTGTTGATGTGCATAGAATAACTATGAATATTGCCTTCTCTGGTAATGGTAGAGCACCAGTTGGTGTGATTAATGAGATGTTAGTCAATGAAAAAAACACGTACAAGAACAAAAAAGAAAATACTGTTGCTGCTTTCCGTTCCCCCTCCCTACACAAATATTGCTTTCTTCCCCGTGTTTACAAGTATGATCTCGTAGGTTACCAGGATTATACCTAACTTTCTAAATGAAATCCCACACACATTTTGAAGCTCAGTAATACCATATCCATCTGGACCAAAGAAATCATTATTTAGTCAAAGGAGATGATTTTCCAGATGACAAAAATCTAGTTGAGTTGCATTGAATTAGGATTGGATGGATGTTTAGGACAAATACCCAGATTATTATTATTTCCAGATATACAAAAACATATTCCAAAGGCTTATGCATCTGACCAGTTATCTTCCACAATAGACTTCAGTCCGAGCCATGTCAAATACTGTTTAAGGTCTTTATCAAAATTCTACTTCGCTCACTCCTCCGTCATTTTCGAGCAGCATGTGGTTTGGGACATCAAGCTGATGGCTCAAGTTCAATCTCTTGATCTTGAACCAATGCTTGAGAATTTCAGGCACCAAATTAATGTTTGTAAAGTAACTGAATCCCTAAAATGGCTACCAACTCCATGACACCAAATCATATTCTACCCATACTTCAAGGTAGAAAACCATGAGTAGGAAAATAGCATGGACAAGGTGATAGCAATCACTGAATTTAGCCAATATCTATCTATATCATAGTAACAAGCCAGCTCTCAGATGCTTTTTTTTTAACAAACCTTCCAGTACTAAATCTTTTATAAAGTGGAGTTTCTTACCGATCATTTTTATACGTCGATATCCACTTTTTGGAGGCCTCTTCTTGTATTCAGTTGGGAAATGCAAAATTGCTGCATTAAATGTTGAGAAGTATCTATCAATGAAAGTATAACAATTAAAATAAAAAAAGTAAAATAAAAGTGAAAGCATAACAGAAACTTGAGATATATGCCTGGAAATTTGAGAAAACATAGATTTTATCCTACTAACAATTATACAACTCTCTATTTCTTTAGATAATATTTCCTAAATGAAAGAATCAGAAATATACACTTTCAGTGACAGAGGAAGACCCTGCCAGACCCTGCTCATCAGATCAATCATACATGCAGGTATTGCAAGTGTACTCAAACTATATAAAGGGTAAGGTCTGATTCTCGGATAATGCAAGCTCTAATCCTTCACAAATCTCTGCTTATAGTTTCCATAAAATTTGCATAAACACACCATACTTACTATATTTTGAGGTGTATTAGGTTCTAAAATAGTAGGGACAGCAAATTTAAGTAAATGAACTGATTCAGGCACATTAATCTTACTTTTTACCCAAAAGAAGAAGAGATTATTCGAAAGCTGGCTCAAAGAAGGAAATCAGAATTGGAGGATAAACTTTTGCCACTGATTTGAAAAAAGAGAACTAGCAAATGACTAGCATGGAAGAATTTACAAAAGTTATGAAAACACATCTCTCATTAAGTGCTAAGTTAAAGTTGAATGAATTTGAACATAATAAAGACAAATTTATTAGAGAGAGCTCAGGATCCTCACTATATGTTCCGTCTTGACCATGAAACCATCTCCGAGAAAAAACAAAATCTCTTTTGGACTTCCACCTGCAAAAGAGAACCTCAGATGTATTAAAAGAAGAAGATGACCCAAGGAGACCAAATTTTAAAGACCTCCAAAAATAAAGAGAAGGATCACTCGCATCAAAGGGTCAAAAAGAAAAAGATGACATTTTACTACAGGCCTATCAAGACGGCAAATTATACATAAACAGGACAAGACAACAAGGTTTGTGTTTCGTGTACATACACATCAAACAATTTATTCACCATAATATCAAGGCAGATTCACAATGACCAGTGTTTCTTTCGTTCACATCACTAATTTGTGTTCTCCTCAATCTCAGCTCATACTGTATCACCTAGCTTTGGAATTTAACTGCCAATAGGTGCTAGCATTTCTTCTATTCTGTTTCTACATTACTTGCATATCCAAATGCTATCTTCTGCTTGTCAGCATCCCTTCCATTCTTCTTCCTAACAACGATATACACACAAGTGAGTTCAGGGCCTAGGGGAGGGTGGTGTATATGCAGCCTTACCCATACCTTGTGAAGGTAGAGAGGTTGTTTCCTATTTCCTCCTGGTGAATGTTTTGAATGTTACTACCCTTATGCCTCAGCAGCCACTAAAAGAGAAGGAATATATGGAATATCTCTCAGTTAATATCTTGCAGTTCTTGCTCACCATCTCAAATCACTAAACTCCTCAATCTTGGATACAGCCCCAACATTTCTTGATGTATCCTTATCTTCCCCCGTCTGTAATTTTCTAATTTCTATTCATTATCTTATCCAATTTTTCTTTCCCTGAGATTTTAATTGTAAATATGTGGTTAATTGGTTATGAGTACTAGAATAAATTTACGTCAACTTGATATGGGAAGCACATTCAGTCTTCCAGTCCTCTCAAGGACTCTTTTCTCTACTTGTTCCAATTCCTTTGATTTTTTTTTTTTGAGAAAAGGAAAGCCCAGTTAACTAAAGCTCCCACTATGCAGAGGATCGGGGGAACGGCCTGACCACAAGGGTCTATTATACACAACCTTACCTGACATTTCTGCCAGAAGCTGTTTCCAAGGCTTGAACCCGTGACCTCCCAGTCACATGGTAGCAACTTTACTGATTACTCCTGGTCACATGGCAACAACTTTTCCAAGTTTTTTTTTCTTTCTCTTGTTTTTAAACGTCACTTACTGTTACATTTTTAAGCTTTACAAATTTGTATAGCCAAAGAATAAGCATACAGCACCATACCTGATTCATTGACTCAACTAGATTTAGTAATAGTCTTGCACCAAAAATGCTAATAGCAGCAGAGGAAGCTTCTTAGAAGCAGTCATATCCAACAAGTAAAGAGGGAAAATACTAGTCATTCATCCAACTTGATGTTATGAGATTGAGGAATATTCTTACAGTTCTGAAGTCAGATTTTAAATGGTCTTTCACAATTCTCAAAAAATATACCCTTGCAGAGAACCATTAATAAACAGAATATGAATGGTTGGAACTTACCAAGAAAGTTTTCGGAGATCAAGTGTCCCATAAACAACATCACAGTGACCATCCAAAGATTCTATCAACTCCATGTCCCCTGTTAACGTATCCCACCTGCAAGATGATTATTAGGTAGAATTGAACAATAAAATTCCACAACTTTTAAGCATTCAGAGGAACATACTCATATCTTCGACGTCGATCAAGACTCAAAAGCACATCAAAGACAGTATCTGCACTAGCTTCGACAACACCAACAGCCTTGACAAGAACTCCTTTACCAGTCTACAGGAAAGAAGAAAAGAGCGTGCCAGACAAGTTTTTGATTGTACAAATAAAACCTAGGATAGAAAGACCTTAAAGGAGCATGTCAGACAATTTTCTGCCTGTGCAAATAAAATAAAACCCAGACAATGTGGAATCCTTGAAGATTTGCCAAACATGAAAAGATATGAAGAGGTAGATGACAAAAGAAAAGAATAGAATGCTTACATCTACCTTCTATTTCATTGATATTAAATCTGAAGTAACCTCATAAAAAAATATTAAATCAATAGCTTCTGAAATTCATCTTAGTCTTCTTTTACCTACTATCCATAATGTTGTTATATTTTAGAAAGCAATTTGCTTGGGATACAGTTAATAGCGGGATAGCAGATTTCTAGGACTCTTGTTCCTTGTAAGACTCATTTTATTTAGTTTTTTGTATTAAATTTGTACTTATCAGTGTTCTTATCTTTAGGATTGTAAGTATATAGTTTTTTCTATTACCTAGATTTTCTAAGTGGTTAATTGTTCTCAGCCTTATATGTAATATACACCAGCTATACCCAGTAATCAATATACATTGGTTCATCTGCTACCAAATCTTTTCTTTGACTTTATACTATCCGAGCCCTATTGCTTTAACAAGCTTTGATCCTTGTCTTCTCCCCCCACCCACCCAACTCAAGCCTCCCCAATACAAATTACAAGTATCATCAATGCCGACAACATCTCCGGTTCAAAGACTCTTCTCCAGATCCATCCAGTTACTCAACTCCCCATCAAACTTGCTGGTAGCATAACTTTTCGACGTGGAAGGCTCAGGTGTGAGGTGTCCATGCTTATGCCTGGACAAAACCTCTTTGGTTGTCTTGATGGATCAATCCCAACCCCATCCCAAACTATCTCTGAAAACAACCTCAAAGTATCCAATCCTACTTATGTTTCCTGGTTTCAACAAGATCAGCTTATACAAAATGCTATCTTGCCAACTGTGGATGCGATCATTGGCAGTACAATCACTTCTGCACCAAATTCCAAAGCTGCTTGGGATGCCTCGCATTCTGATTAAGCAAATAAATTTTAAACTAGTATCTTATACAGATCACCTAGCCCACCTCTTCGAAGACTCTCGTCCTGTTGCAGACTATCTCCATCAAGTTCGGTCTCTTTGTGATGAACTTGCCATTGCTGGCTCTCGCATCTACAATGAAGAATTGATTGTCATGATTCTCACTGGCTTTGGATTTGAATTTTGAGAAATTTCACCTGCTATCCGCGCTCAAGGAAGCCAAAAAGACATCTTCTGTTCCAATCACTGCCAACATTACTCAAGGATTACTCCCACTCCTACCAGTCAGGGCTCCACCAATATCCAAAACAATAATCCGCAATCAAACAATCAACAAAATCGTAATCCATTTTGGTGTAACAATCAACAACCTCGACGAACAATCAACAACAGCAGTATCCCAGCAACAACCTCTATTGCCAACTTTGCGATTGTAGAGGTCACACTGCTCATGTCTACCGGACACACTCTCACAATCATCTCTAAGCGTGTACCAATTATGCTGCACACCTCCAGAACCAGTCAGCTCCCTAGATCGTTGACAGTGGCAACCCTTCCACATGCACTTTGTAGTAACTATTTCTCCATGTTTGGCGTAGTAGACCTCAACGCAAACTTGTGGGGGTGTAATAACGGTTAGCAGATTAATTGGACTCTGGTTACTTGTAGGACTCTTTTTATTCAGTTTTTTATATTCAGTTTGTACTTAACAATATTTTTTATCTTTATGATTGTAACTACATAGTTTTTTATATTACCTAGATTTTCTCTAAGTGGTTATTTATTCTCAGCCTTGTATGTAATACACTGGCTATATAAGGGCCAACACAGTAATCAATATACATCGGTTCATCTGCTACAGTTCTTTTCTTTCTCTTTAACAGTAAGTATCATATCAAACTGAGTTCTTCCCTTTCTCAATCTCACTACTCAGCAAGATGTCAAATTAATCAGAAATCAGAATCTCTGAGAATCAGTCAGGAAGGAATTACAAAAGAGAAGTCAATAAGGAAATATACTAATGGCTCAGTTTCTTCAATCCTGAAGGTCATGCGTAGATTAAGACTTTTTTCTATTAAGCCTAGATTAAGCCTATATTAGTGTAGCTACATATTTTTCTTAGTTTAAAACCAAGGGTGTCTAGTGGTCAATGAAGTGGATAGAGAACTATGAGGTCTCAGGATCAAATTTCAGTGGAGCCAAAATCTTGTGACCTTTTCCACTTTGTCCAAGCCTTGTGGATAGAGTTATATGGTACTTGTGTCGGTGGGAGGTAGTAGGTAACCCATGAAATTAATCAAGGTGGATGCAAGCTTGCTGGACACCATGGTATATATATACATACACACACACACATACATATACGCATTTGATAGTTCAAACAAAAAATTTCATGTATCAGTACAGGAACTAAAGAGTGACTTTCAGAAGCTTGGTTAAAGTTCTTAAAGATTAATCATTTCTCTTAATATGCACCAATAACAGCAGTCTAAGACATCCCAATACAGTACAAACTAGCAATGTCCAATCACGACAGTGAATCTAGTGACATGGCAGATACCTTTTTTTTTGCCATATCTTCAAATATCCGAACACCTACGCTACAAAGAAGGTGGACAACATCACAAAATGAGTTACAACATCTGAAGAAAGTAATTTTTACAGGCATAGCAGATAAGTTTTAACAAAATAAATTTCAACTCAAAAAATTCAAGTAAAGATCAAACTGAAATCCTAAAACATTTTATTCTTTCCCTTTTATATTACTAATCAAGAAGAAGAAAGCCTAAAGCATATATTATGCCAAGAAGATAGTAGTATCTTTCTTTGGCATGGTCATATATTTTAATTTTTTCTTTCCTCTATTCGACTGGTACATCATAGTATCTTTGGGGATTCATTGTGGTACATAGTCTTAATAACAGAAAAGATACCAGGTTCTCAAACAATTATCTCCTAGGCAAGTTGTTGATAAGCTGTTTGATTACTAGTCAGGATGTTTATTTCATTTCAAAGCCAGTTTTCTTTTCATTTAAGGCTATTTCGACAAAATGTACCATCAATCTGCAAATCTTCCAGTCATATCCTTTCTTTGTTTATATTTCATTTACTTACAAAGCTACAAGAACAAATCAACTTGCTGGCCTACTTCATTACTTATATCAAGCTCCAGTAATTTTCTTTTCTTCTTCTTTTTCTGATTGGCATAATTTTGCTTTTTCCTCCTCTTCTAATCAAATAGCTTTATTTAAAAACTACTCCCTCCATTTCAATTTGCTTGTCTTATTTTTGTTTTTAGCCTGTTTCAAAAGAACACCTCTTTGCTTTTTTGGTAACTCATTAATTTAAACACCCCATATAGCATGTTTAAGAACACAAGGTTAAAGGATATTTGATATCTTCTACATATCTTTAGTTTAAGACTACAAGATTTGCATTCAAAAGTTCTCTTTACTTTCTTAAACTCCGTGTCAAGTCAAAACTAGACAAACAAATTGAAACGAGGGAGTCATTATTATTGAAGAAGATGAGAAGACATACCATCAAGAGTACGAACACATTTCCACTCATGAGCTTCAATTACATCTGCACCATCTGCTTCAAAGTACACATCTGATTCACTTTTGGCACCCAATTTTGAGGATTTGCGCAAAAGTTTCTCGGGACCTGTGTATTAAAGAACATTTTTGAAAATTTATTATTATTTTGAATGTTTGTACTAACAAATCAAGGACACATGTTTATTATGTTGTGGATGACATCATCAACATTTGACAAATAGCCAAAGATAAAAGTTTTGTAAAGCAACATAATAAAAGATAAAAAATACAATAGGATACTTAATTTGGATGGAAAGAAAAACGACAACAACAACATACGCAGTGGAATCCCACAAGTGAGCTGGGGAGGGTAGAATGTACACAGACCTTACTGCCACCTCACAAGGTAGAGAGATTGTTTCCTGGGAGCCCTCGTCTCAAAAACCCATAAGCAAAATAAACTAGATATGGAAAAAAGGGAAAGGAAAAGAAAGGGAAACATAAAGGGCGACTAACAAGAAAAAGAACATGATAGTGTGTAAATACGATAACATCAATATATATATGACGGATAATGACAACACAGGATATAAAAACACGACTAATCCTACTACCCTATTATACCCCAAGGCCAGACATCCACTAAGTCTACCAACCTATCAACCTGCTACTCTAATTTGCGACCTCCACTCCTTTCTATCTGAGGTCATATCCTCGGTGAGATTAAGTTTCGCCATATCTTGTCCGATCGCCATGTTCTTGGAAAGAAAAGTCATCTACAATTGAAAAGCAACACATGCTCCCATAGAGGTGTGAATATGCATGTTATGCACATAGTATCCAAGGACATAGAAGTTTTTATTTGTTTTGACATCACTTATGTCACCAACAAGAGGGAGTTGTCCGGATGGTAAGCTCTCCTCATTTCCAACCTAAGTCACCATAGGAGCAAAACGGGTGGGAGCTCCTAGGGAGGGGTTGAAAAAATAAAAAAAAATCACTTATGTCATCTATATTGCTTGGAGTCTGTTTCTGTTATAAGAAGGAAATCAAACTTAGAATACTAGTTAAAAGAATGAAGAAGCTATTCTATGCTGGAAGAGACAAAATCATTAAAGAGAGAGAGAGAGAGAAAGATTGATCAGTGCAGGCAAAATCATAAATTTCACAATATACCATCAACCATTTCCTCCTTCCTCACCTTGTCCTATTCTTATCAGCTGCTTCAAGCCACGTGCATACCGCCGTACTCTAGGTCGATGTCCATCAAGGTTAATCCTTTGATAGAGAGAATAATTTAATGAGATGCAGAAACTATTTAAAGAGATAGCAAGTAGAAAGACCAACTGTATAAGAATTAACATCACAATGCATTCAAGCAATAAGTCAAAGAGTTGATGAAACTGTAAACATTCTCCAAATCCGATGTTGCTTGGATCCTCCAAAAATGCCGCCGCACCCTTTTTGGATCCTCCAAGTTAGTATATTTTTGAAGGATCTGACGCGGGTGCATGGGCAATTTTGCTGGATTCAATGCGGGTGTATGGGCATTTTTGCCAGATCCAAGCAATGTAGTCCAAATCATAAATTAGTAAGGCTTCTACTAATCACTCTCCAGATTGTAGATTGTTGCCTCTTTTGCTGAGGGAAGGAAATAGAAGGGGAAGGAATGTGCCAGGCACCCAAACAAAAATGATATCAGCCTGTGACATTACAGAAGAAATTTTATTTTTCAAACAAGAAGTCTGGACATACTCGCTCTCTAACTTCAGTTTATCTCTTGCACTTTGGCCTCTTGAAAGATCATAATCTGCCTGCAATGAAATAGCACAGTATGAGAAACAACAGTAAAATCAGAGTACCATGGCCAATTCTTTCATGAGCATGATTTTATGGTAGTTCGGGGTCAAACTTATTCATGCATCAGATGCTTCTGGGAAAATTGCCAGAAGAAGCATCCCGTTTTCTTACCTAATGGACTCTTAAGCAGGAAACCAATAACTACTTTTCCCCATTCTATTTTCGTAATTCATTATCGCATCTTTCCTTTAATCTCAGAAACCACAATAGTAAAAGTCGATTACAGTATTTCACATATACAGATGAACTTAAGTACACCTCCCTACTAGGTGATTTCTTCCCATATGTCTAAGTATTGGTGGAGAGTTACCGGGTAACTGTTGGTGGTGGGAGGTAGCACATATCCCGTGGAATTAATCGAGGTGTGTAGCTGGCTCGGACATGACAATTACTTAAATCTCAGAAACCACAATAGTAAAAGTCGATTACAGTATTTCACATATACAGATGAATTTAAGTACACCTTCCTATTAGGTGATTTCTTCCCATATATCCAAGTATTGGTAGAGAGTTACCGGGTAACTCTTGGTGGTGGGAGGCATCACATATCCCTGGAATTAATTGAGGTGTGCAAGCTGGCTCGGACACGACAATTACTTAAGAAAAGGACACCTACCTCCTGAAAAGAATGATCTAATTTGACAAGAACAAAAATTAGAAAAAGAAATTGGAGTGCCTCTTAATTGTTGCTGTACTCCCATTTTGTTTGTTTTCTCATCTTGCATGTATAACCTTTAATTAATAGGACTTGGAAAATCTGATCATATCTCATGTGGAACATATTAACGCCTTTGCTGAGTTACAACTCAAGTGATGTGCCGTTTGCAAGGGATATGGTGCATAAAAGTCAATAAAGAGTTAATCTCAGCTGGTTCGTCTAAGATTAGATCAAATCACCAAATCCAAGAAGTTTAAGATCAAATCAGCCAAACCGGATCAAAGTACAAGTCTTCTCTTGCTAAAAGATAACATCACAATTATGCACATACAAGTTTAGAACTGCAGAGAGTATTAAATTCTCAAGGGGAAATGGGCTAACACCTTCTACTTGCAATAAGTTGGATTTGAAAACCATGTTAACAAAATTCATGAAAAAAGGATAAAGAAAATCAAGTCAAAAATACCCAACATGTCTTACCTGCTGTTTTGCTTGATCAAAGGCTTCCATCCACTTCCGGACTTCACCAGGCGAAGCACAAGCAATCTTACATTAATAAATTTCAATTCAGGTATTAGCCTTCTCAATATAAAATAACCCATGAAACTAGCTAACTCCACAATGAGGAGGCTAATAGTTGAGAGAAAATTAGTATAGAAGAGTTGATGGAAACATTTTGGATTTAAAGATGAGATGGATTCATACACCTAGTAGATGAAATCATGAATCAGAGAGCATGCCAGTATATATGTGATTTTCAGTTTGTTACTGGACAAATTTATTGATTTATCTTCTTTTCCTGACATTTCCTATTGTTCTGTTCATAGATGTGGGATTCCACTCGGTATGTTGTTGTTGTCATCTATGAACAGAACAATAGTAAAATGTCCGGAAAAGAAGATAAAAACACATTCATTGTCCCTCTCCCTCCTTCTGATTATAAGTTGCCGTGTAATGCTATCTTCAACTACATCACATTGAATCAATTGAGCCATGGGTTATTCAGCATATATCGGCAAGCCAAATTTTGGACGAACAATATCTCTTTTGAGTAGTAAGAATCTTTGTTTACAAAAGAAAGATAAACATCAACTTTACTAACGATGCATAAAGAATGAAGTCCCACTTACTTCTCCCCTTTTTGACTCGTCCAATCGATTGTAAAACCTCAACACATAGAGATCCTAAAAGGACGAAAGAAAACAAAAATATCATTTGGGTATGGATGTAAAGAACACTTATCTGAAAGTACATGATGCACCAACCAAAATAAGGGCCAAATTTATGCTAAAGGATCAGAGAAATCAATATAAACATTAATGGTTTTGAGTCTCACCCCATGGTTAACTCTTCGGCGACCTATTTCCTCCACCATAAGCGTGTGATTTATAACACCCCTCCTTATTGGTTTCTGCAAACAAGGATGTAAAAATATAAATCAAGCTCTTCTCTTTTTTGCAGCAAATACATCCAATACAAAAATACTCTTCTTTTTTATAGTGAATAGACACTAAAATACTTGTATTTTATGAAGCAATTGTTCGACACAAGCTTGACAATGAATGAGAGGAAATGGGGTGAATATGCAAACTTTAGAAGCATTGCCACTAAAGATGGTCAGCAAGTTATGCGCATTCAAAGAAACAGAAAGAAGATAAATGTGAAGAGATAAAGATTATCACCAAATGGTTACCTACCTGGAAAATGGAAATCCAGCAGGTAACATAATGGTTTTGCCTGCCAAAGGAGCTATTCTTATGAACTCTTGCAACTAGGAAACCTGAATTCTGCTTCCTTTTTTTTTCTCTAAATAAAATTGATGGAAGTTTTCTAGAAAAAGTTATAAGCATTTTGTACTCTATAGAAATCACATGGTCTTTGTCAGCATAGACCATATAATCCAGATATTACCTCCTCATGTTTTACCTAGTATTTCTGAACTCACAGATGTAGAGCTCTAAAACTTTAGTCTCAACTAAGACAGACTGTGAAACCATAATAATTTTCCTTATTTTCTCACTTAACTGTATTGCAAGAGTTCTTACTTTTTATTCACTCTTAATTCTTTTTTTCCTCTACAACCAATCTGTCAGGCAACGCTGCTAGTTTAAAGAATTTCTAGACAGGGAGCAAATGTAATAATACGTTGTTCTATGTGAGGCCTCATCCACAAAGATATGTTGAATAACATAACCCATTCTATGACAACGAAGATGAGGAGTAGCTTTAGTGCAGCAACAACAATCTACTCATCTTCCTTTCACTTTCAGCTACATTTATGCAAAAGCATGCCCACATCAACAGTACTCTTTACCAAAGAGTAGCATTAATATATCGTATATCAAGAAGTGTTCTAAATGGAACCTCTTCAAAATGCTTGTTGATTGCCTTTTCAATAGTTTTTAAAAAAATACTAGCACTATATATTTATTCAAATGTCATATAATCAGAACAATTTTGTGCAGATCTACTTAAAGTGTCACCAAATGAACTTCTTTTTTAAAATTTAACCTTGGTCTGTACATAATACTTGCTTTTCAGATTATATTCAAGTTACAAGATATTTACAATGGAAGGGCGGAAACCATTTGGTTCAATTGATCCACTTGAATCAATCAGATTCCCTTATAACCAGAAATTGGGTCAACTGAAATATGAGTAGACAAGTCAGAAAATATATGATGAACACATACTACCAACAAAACTAGCTCAACAAATCTGCAATAAAAACTACATATCAACCCTAAGCTAGTTCGGGTTGGTTATCTCCATGTCGCTCCATTAGGCCCATTCGCTCAAATATTGTAAATACTAACATATTTAAAATTTTGAATACTCCAGCACTAGAGTTTTCTAAATTTTCTACAGACATACAAATCTATAGACAAGACTAAAAGACTCCTATTGACAATAGGACTTGAGCAACCGAGCTATTAAAAACAATAATCTTAAGCAACGAAAGCATCTGGTAGCCAACCAACTGAGCTATTAAGAACAACAATCTGAAGCAACAAAAGCATCATCTAGCCAACCAACTGAGCTTTTAAGAATAATAATCTTAAACAACAAAAGCAACATGCAGTCAACCAATTGAGCTACTAACAACAATAATCGTAAGCAACAAAAGCATTAGCTAGTGAACCAATTGATCTACAAAGATCAATAATCTTAAGCAACAAAAGCATCAGCTAGCCAACCAACTGAGCTGCTAAGAACAATAATCTTAAACAACAAAAGCATCATATAGTCAACCAATTGAGCTAGTAACAACAACAATCTTAAGCAACAAAAGCATTAGCTAGTCAACCAATTGATCTACAAGCATCAGCTAGCCAACCAACTGAGCTGCTGAGAACAATAATCTTAAACAACAAAAGCATCATATAGTCAACTAATTGAGCTACTAACAACAATAATCTTAAGCAACAAAAGCATTAACTAGTCAACCAATTAAGCTACAAAGATCAACAATCTTAATCAACAAAAGCATCAAACTTACAGTGCCAGGATTTTCATGGGGATCTCTCTTATACATTTCCATATACTTCCCACGTATATACAAGAATCTAAGATGACAATACTCATGCCCAATTGAATTAACACCCAAATGATAAACCCAACCAAAATACTCAAAACCATCATTGTTTCCTCCCCTCTCATCAGCTCCACTCTCAGAACCTCCACTCTCAGATGACCCACCTTCACTTTTCACTTTGACAAAAATCTGTGAAGCCATTTTTCAAGAATCATGTAAAAAAAACACAAAAAAATGCAATCTTGAAAATCAATGAAACAGAAAAAGGGGAAAAAGGACAAAGTGGGAGTCTTTGTTTTGGAAATTGGAACAATATATATGGAAAATTGACATTTTTATTGATTGTATCGCTTAATTGAGAAGGAATCAAACAATAAAGAATTCTATATAAGGTGAGAGAATTTTGGTTGAGTTGTAACAATCAAAAAGAAAAAAAAAGTACACTTATTTCCAAGAAATGATCTATTCTTTTTATTGTTATTTTCGGTTAGGATGTAATTTTTTGAAATTTAATTTGATTAATTAAATATTAAATAAAATAAAATTTAAATATTTAAAAATTATGTATAGAATATTATAATTTATAATATTTGCC
>JAOTQJ010000098.1:73695-85012 GCA_025642045.1 Solanum sejunctum | reverse complement strand
CCTAGCGAAAAGGGCTCTAAGCCTTCACGCAAGCAAGCGCGATAGAAGCGGAGCACGAAGCTACCGCTTCCCCCGACCGACTAAAATACAACAGTCGCGACCTACTTTGATTCAAAAGAAAGGCGAAGGGTTTGGCAACAAGCAAACGGCTTTCTATCATAGTTGCAAGGCTTCCAAACCTTAACTACTTAAGTACCAAAGGCTGCTTTCGGTTGGTTTCATAATGGGGCTGTTCACTACAAGCTATCAGCGCTCAGCGCTGTCTTAGATTGAACGTTGACTTATCTTATTGCCGTTCAATCTCTAAGGCGGGTTTCCGCTGAGAACGGAATAGTGTTCGTGTCCAAAGGTGAACAAAGCCCTAGCTTCTAGAGTTCGCTGCTTTTCCCAGGCTACGAAGGGCTTATACTGCTCGCCTTTGTTTGATATGTTCATTCAGTACCAATACAAACGAAAACTACACCAAAGTGGAAGGGCCAGTATAGAAGCTAGAAGTAGCTAGCCTATAGTAGTCGGCCTAACCAAAGCCTCACGACAACATAAAATTAGCCTGATGAATTGAATCTTCAGTAGGGGGCTTAGCCCTTAGCCTATCAATCAAAGAGGCTGAGAGTAAGCGTAAGCTCACCCGGAAGCAAGAACAGCTTCCCTTCATTCGCTTCGCGGGAGCCGCACAGCACATAGCTGGAAGTCAGAGGGCCCATACTACCTGCCTAACCCTTCGCTCCGAGGGACCGTAGATCGGAAAGCGCCTTCTAAACCACCCCATTCATCCAAAAGAGAAGGGAAGGGGCCTATGTATTTGCATGACCCCTGCAGATTTCACCCTATCTATACCCGGAGCCACTCCCCTAGCGGTCCTGCCACCACGCCGCAGAACGGGAGCTCGTGTGGAACCTTTTATTCTGGCGTAACAGCGGTAGAACGTAACAAAATATTACGGCCGCCTAACATAGGGGACGGAGGTACGGTAAACTCGGCCAAAATATGAGACCCGAAGGGCCCGGCGCGCACAATCCTATCCTATCCGAGTCCGAGTTTACCCCTTGCACTTCGGACAGCCGTCCGTAGCATCATAAGGAGGACCCCCCTTTCGAGGTACAAAAAGAGTACGGTACATAGGAGGTTGGTCTTTCTCAACGTGGTGTATAGCACGAAAAACCTTTCGATACAAGATAGGGCCGTTCACATGAAAGCAAAAAATTCATCCTTTCTTATCTTCTTTCCCGAGAGGGAAAGAGAAAGAGGGTCTTATGGAGGGAGGGGGGAGGGAAAAGGCTTGGGCCTACCTATCCCGATAGGACCCCATAAAAGAACGGGAGCTGTTGAGAGGTTCCATATTGCCGAGACGAAGGACAGCACTTCTGTACGTGATCGTAGTATGTCACGTCGTCTCGTCCCCGCTGCATCGAAGAGTACCTATGCACTATGTTCCGGTTCACTGATAAGGAAGATAGCGTTGGGGTGGGGGTCTACGATGTGATACTAAAGTCTGACCGGGGGAGATACATGCTAACTATGGGTAGGAAGCTGGAACCTTTATGTAAAAAATTTCGGGGGGTTACAGATCTCTTATACTACCATCGATCGAAAGAGCGGAACGACCAGAAAAATCAGTGAAGTTAGAAAGCCGTATGATAGGTGGTAACTATCTTGTACGGTTCGGGGGGTAATCGGCGTACTCCGATCAGTGGGGGGGGAATCTTTGGCTCTATCGAACATACAGGGAATTGGAGGTAGCATTCTACCGATGTCAAGTCATGGACTGGTTTCTTCAGCCCTTTTTCTATGTGTTGGTGTTCTATATGACCGACATAAGACTCGACTTGTTAGATATTACGGAGGTTCAGTGAGCACCATGCCGAATCTCTCTACCATTTTCTTCTCTTCCACTTTGGCCAATATGAGTTCACCTGGTACTAGCAGCTTTATCGGGGAATTGCTCATCTTAGTAGGAGCTTTCCAAAGAAATAGCTTAGTAGCCACATTAGCAGCGCTTGGGATGATTTTAGGCGCGGCCTATTCCCTTTGGCTATATAATCGTGCGGTTTCTGGGAATTTCAAACCCGATTTCCTCCATAAATTCTCCGATCCAAATGGCAGAGAAGTTTCCATATTTATACCTTTTCTTGTTGGAGGGGCGACCGTACGTTAAACTACCAAAGAAACTAGGGTAAACCAATGTGATCATGACATTGTAGGTGCTTGCGATGGGACGGATGCGACTTCCCTCAGTTGGTTTGGGTGGCATAGCCCGTTGCATAAGTCCCCCCCTTTTTTTATCCATTTCTTTAGTCTTTAGGGAGCCAAAGCTTGACTTTACTAAACTAATAAATAAGGCTCGCGCTAGGCGCTTACCTTTTTTGGCTGTAGGGTTGGGGTGGCTTGCTGGGTGAGACTGATAGAAAGAAAGGACGGGGGGCAACCATGCATGGTACTTCTCGACCCTGTCTCCGAGGGACAGTTGAACTAGCGACTCATGAATGCTGCCGGGTTGGACGAGCCAATAACTCGAAGGCGTTCGGTCTCTTTTTTGAGCAAGAATCACAGCCTTACCTTATCTTCACCATGATACGGACTCCAAGTTCTTATGGCAGAGCACGAGGAGATTTATCATCAATATGATGATTGGAATGGAAACCAGAA
Organism: Solanum sejunctum; assembly: GCA_025642045.1. Lineage (NCBI taxonomy): Eukaryota > Viridiplantae > Streptophyta > Magnoliopsida > Solanales > Solanaceae > Solanum > Solanum sejunctum. The sequence continues at coordinate 82,366 of JAOTQJ010000098.1, read as the reverse complement.
GCACGACTGGGGTCCTCGTGGTCCAAGATAATCAAACCATCAATAACAGTAACGTAAGCATGAGACTTTTTGGTAGTACCGGTGAACCAGATGGCCGCGTCGATGGAATCTGGGACGGAGGACTTGTAGTATCTCTCTAGATCTGGCAAAAGCGAAAGACCCCCTAACATAATTCGAATGGAGGCTGACCGCTGAGCCCACTCTGGCCCCGCTCCGCTTTCTTAAAAGCAAGGACCACTACGGGAGGTCAAACCAAGGATCTATGGAAGTGGGGGCTCGTCCCCGGTCAATATTGGATCAAACAATAGGGGGCCTACGCACTGACCTCTTTTTTTTATTGATTCAATACAATAGGGGAAAAGATCGTACAGTTCCCTACCGAGACAAACTCTCAACGGATCCGTAGCGCGCTGGGAATACCTCTTCCGTGCGTCTTTCTCGTGGCGGGAACAGAACAACAGGGAAAGACCCGGCCCAGGGCGAGCTTGATTTATTGTTGAGAGAATGGGGAGTGAATCGAATTCCGTTTCCGTTCTTTGTGGCATAAAGCCCCTATCGATCTTTTTCGTAGTTGAGAAGGGGGAAGGAGTCTAAATCAATGGACATTAATGAACCATCATTGATGGACGTTGCACATGACACGATCAATTCGACTCAAGGTCCGGCGCTAATAGAAGTTGCTTACTTTCCTAGTAGCGAAGGAGAGGGCAGGGCTTTTTTCGTAGTAATAGTGGGCCGGTCTCATGAGATCTATGCCGGCCGTCGGAATCAAACGAAGGTCGAAGGACCATTCGATTCATTAAGGGGCATAGCTTAGCCCTCGCCCGGCGCCATTTCCGGACCTAGCAGCAGACGGGCGGGCCGTGCCTGAATTCAGACCGGACCAGACTCTGATTTGTTTGAGCTGCTCCCAGGCACGCAGACCGAAGATCTCACTTGTCCTGGACAAGTACGTATAGATCTTCGTGGGACCGTGGAGGGAGTCTCAATCGATCTTTGATAGGATTCCTTATCACGCCACACATGGAGATCTTTCCATTGATAGATCAGAGGGTCCTCCCTTGAACAAATTCTTAAAGGTTAGGTTACTACCTGCTTCTACGGAAGAGGTTGACTTTGTACCGCCCGGAGGTCATATAGATCGGAATCCGGAGCGATAAGAACGAAAGGGTTGGTGTGGCCACAGCTACAACTACTGGCGCTTCAAAAGGCTGAGATTCTAAGGGCGCTACTGAATTTTTTTAGGTCCTGTAATAGGGAGGCTCCAGCCTCGAAAGCCTTTGGTACTTCGGTAGGGCGAGCAGCCCTTAAACCAAAAAAAAGGGAGTCGGATTCCCCTATTTTTTTTATGCATTTCATTCTCTATTTGGCCCGCTTCAAACAAAATGATCAAAAAGGGTCCGGTCAATAGCATAGCTCTTTCTTTCCCCGGTCTCCTTTCGAAGGAGAGGCCTTCACATTCCTAATCCGGTAGGGTCGGACGGCTTTCTTTGCCCCAGCTTGGCGAATCGCATCCCCGCACAACGACATTCTTTGTTTGTGCGCCCCTTACCGTTCTCGCTCAGTCTTTCAACGGCTGGGAAGGCAGTCGTAGAAACGAAGCCTATCGCCACGCCGACCATCAAATACGAGATTGGGCCCCTTCTCAAAGATTTGATGGAATGGCCCACCCCACCCAAGAGCGCTTATGTCATAGGGGAACTCATGGCTGGAAACAATCCTTATGCTTTGTTTTGATATCCGGTAGGAATAAAAAATCAAAGTCCAGGTTGGTTGGTGAGCCTAGTGATAGGAGACTATCTAGCTTGGTTCGGAGAGCACTTGTTGGGTGAAATCTTTTTTGGTTGCTAAATGTTACGGCCTAAATGCTGAACTATTGACCCTACTTGTTCGGATGGGTGTTCACCCCAAAGTGTTCCCGGACCGCATGCATACATCCGTAAGTAACTTAGTGCAACATGGAAAATTTCATTGAGAGGAATCAGCAAAGAAAAGAAAAAGGGGTCAACAACATCAACATGTGTATTTGAGAGATTGTCCTCGGGCTGAGGAGTGTCCACATGAGTTCGTTGAGGTGTTTACACAGGCCTGTGGTCCTCTTTTATATTCTGTCGAGAGTTCGGATTCAGTCTGAGTGGGGTTGTTCATTACAGTCTATTTTGAGCATTCGTCGGATTAAGTTAAAGGGTAGATTTATCTGGGCTGATTCTTAGTCAATAGCTCATATTTCTGAATAGTATTAGCATCTTGACTTCCTAGGTCAACGACATTTCTAGGGCGTGTGCCTACCCAGTCCTCATTTGCATCATAGACATTATCCCTTTTCGAACTCTGTGGTAGTCCGAGTTTGATGTTCATATTCTTCTTACCAATGCTGAGTTTTTTCCAATCTATTCGGAAATTGGCTTCAGATATGCCATTTCCGCCTTCTGTCCTTTTCACGATCGCATTCTCATTTCTTCGGGGTGTCTTCCACTTCTCCATTCGTCAATGGAATCGTCTTGCGTAGAAGAGAGAGAAGGGAAAGACAGATGAGCAGCCGCCTTACTCACCTGGCTGACTTGATTGTTTGTTGAAAGAGGGATGACAGGATTTGAACCTATCAAAGCAGAAAGTCCAAAGCCAAAGGTTTTTTTCAATGCGTATGCTTCAAAGGAACCATGGCAAGCTACTGGAACGAACCTAATTCAAGTGTCAGAAGCTTCCGGACTTTGTCGAGAAAGAGAACTGAAGAATCCTAAGGGTTAAGATGGTATGAAGTCGGCCCGAGAAAAAGGAAGAAATTGACTTTTTGAAGTCAATAAAAGATGAAAATCTCATGTACGGTTCTGCATTACATGAATTTGACGCACACCTGGTGAAAGGGAAAGCCCCCTTCTTCGATCTGAGATCTCACTGTAATCGCATGATAGAGAGACTAGCCTTAAAAAGTCCTTAAGAAATTCTCCCCGATGCGTGTAAAGAATCACTTTCTCTTCGGGAGGGTCTAAAGAAAGCGGGCTCTTGCTAAATAAAAAAGAAGAATCATCTTAGCCCTTGTGCACCAAAAGAAAAAGACGGAGGACCTACCAAATTAGGAGTTCCGGAAAGCAAGCTCGGCTTGACTAAATAGGAGATTACATCCATTCGACCCTTCCTTCAGGATAGGAAATGCGTCGGTTCGCCCTAAACTACCCACAGAATGGTAATCCGAGGAAATGAGATTAGCTTTTCTCAAGAAGGTCCTTAGCGCCACCGGCTCGACCTTAACTTATAACTGCTTCGCCCCGACGATTCACTGCTTTAATGAATGCACAGAGAAGGCCCTCATTAAAGCTGATTTTGACACCTTTGAGTGCACAAGCCCTTCTTCTTCTGCCTTTTTACTCTCTCTTGCCCTTTAGGGAATTTCGGAGTGAATGAGTGCAACAAAAGAAGGAAAGAAGGCTATAGCCTACATGGAATTCCTCTTCATGCACACCCCCCAGAAATAGTATATGGCGATAATCGGATGCTCTTTCCATGCTTCCTTTTAAACAGTAATAGTCATATGCCGCAAATCCTATGTTTAAAGCCAGGATGGATGGACAAGCAGTTTCAAGCTTGAAGGCAAGTTTCGTACGCACAACAGCCAAACTATTTGATTTCGTTCCCCTGCCCGGCTGCAATAAAAGTCATTAATTCAACTTTGAGCTTTTAACGTTTAAAAAAATCAATTTGGTGAACGGGGAGAGGGGGATTCGTTGTTCGATGAGATAGACACAGGCGGTCTGGCCCCAAGCCATTGGCATTGAACCATTGGTGGACAGGAAAGCGAAATCTTTGCTATAGATGCTGGGGTTCGTAGAAGATGACTGTCAGACCTGCGGCCATGAATCCGACCGGCGCACTTGCTTTTGTTCTGGAATTGATGAAGAGCGGGGAGGGAATGTTTATTTACTGTTGTTGGAACTACGCAACTACATTTGCTCTTGATAGGGGCTTGCTTCTTTAAGCTCCACCCGTCTTCGTTGAGATTGTGTTGGTGTTCCGTGTACTAGTACAATACAATAATCATCATGGAAAGTTCCCCATACAGATAGAGGCGTCTATAGCCTTGCCTCTGTCTTTGCCCCCTGCACCACTACGGGTGAATCACAATCTGAACCTTGATTCTATAGGTTGCAACCTGATCTATCTACGACTTTTGCTTTGTCAGTGCACTCAGAAACCTGCTCAATAGAGGTAGATCCTCTTGCTTCACACTAAGTCAATCTAGAAGCGAGTTTCAACACTCGAAACAATAAACATCGGTTCGAGGCCCCTTCCGAGAGGCAAGAAAGCCCTTAGCCCCGTTCAACAATGTCCTTCTACGTAATATATATATCGCAAATAATGAGGGTACGTAGCGCCCGAACGTATATTCTATATATAATATATATTCGATTTCCATTCAGTTAAATATCATAAGAGAAGATAGGCTGCTTACTATCGAAAGTCAGACTCAGTCTGTCTTCTGGCAAGATCAGTCGTATCGAGAAAGCTAAGGCCCAAAGAGCTCTACAGTAGTGCCTTGCTCAAGAATTTCAATGCAACTGTGCAGAGACTAATGGGGCGTAGTTGTGCAAGACTTTCTGGGTTATCTATTTTGGGGATCAACGTGATGAGTGTATGGTTCATTTCAAAGGGGAAGGACCCTTCAGAGAAGGCATACTGCACAAACTTGATTAAATCCTCGCCAACCAGGTGCCAATTTTTCTGGAAGAAACCTGGTGGGAAGCCATCAAACCCTGGACTCCAGATTTTCCGCAAGGAATGGATGATCTTACTAATATCCCTGCTTGGGTGAGACTCCCTGGAATGCCGCTGCATATGTACCATAAATCGGTGTTGAGGAGGTTAGGGTCAATGATTGGAGAGCTTCTGAAAATTGACTACAATACTGATGAGGAACAAAGGTGTCAGTTTGCAAGGATGGCAGTTGTTCTGAATCTGGAGAAGCCCTTGGTACCTAGGGTATGGTTGAATGGAAAGAGTAAGAAAGTCGAATATGAAGGACTTCCTAGGGTGTGCTCCCATTGTGGAGTATACGGGCACGTGAAGGAAGTTTGCCCCAAGTATGATCCGGAGGTGGAGAACATTCCTAAGACGGGGGAGGAGGAATTGCCCTATTGGAAAGGAATTGAAAGAGTTAAGGGTGAAAGGGATTTAGGAATGAATAGCAGGCAAAGTCCTTGCTAGGAATTCCGGGTAGGAAAGCAATCATGATCATCCAATTCGCTCCTTTGGCCGCGGAAGAGGAAGAACAAGAGTCTGGTTGCCTTTCGGGACGACTTCCCCTACCACCAGCGAGCTAGACCCCTAAAATGCTCGGTACTTTAAGGTGGGGAAACCAATCCTCCCTGCTCTACAAAGAAGAAAATGCATTTCGACCCCGTCGTAGTTCTCCTAGTGGCGGGCGAAGGGGAAGAGAAAGCTAGGCCACTTGAATCACCGCTACGCCCCTGATCTTTGGTGGGCTAAGGGTATTGTTCCGATATTTCGTTCCATCCTTTGGTTCTAGCAGAATACCGATCCACTACATCTGAAGCAAAGCCGGCCTTGCTTAAATCTCATACATACTAAGATTGAAAGAATAGTCCACACAAGGAAATAACTAGCTCTTTCCTTAATCACTTCGTGCTAAGCTATAATAAACCTCTATTGAATCTAAGGCTCGATGGAGACTGATTTGCCGGCTATCTCTGCTATCAATGAGACAATGCCCAATGGAGGGCTATGAAATGGGTGTAGCTCAATCATCCTCCGAGATTCCCTCTGGTAAACAGTTTCTTTCATAGTTGTGTAGCGTATTCAAACTCCAAAGCCTTCGCTGTCCACTAACTCCATTCCTCAGCAAAGCAATCCGGTCGGTGCGGAGCCCACTCGGCTGGAAAGAGCTTGGGAACTTTGGTGCTTGGAGCCATTATTCAATTCATTGTATCGTATCGGTGGTTACTGGGGCTCCTTCCCCAGCCTCACTCTCTGGTTCAAAGCATGCTAAGCCCACCCCTGTAGCTTATCAATATTCGAATTGATCTCCCGTCCAAAGCATTTGGATGTGGGCCTACGCACCAAGTAAAAGCTTACCCGCGGCGAGGATTCGTTGAACTATGTGAAACTCATTTCGTACCTTTTTCGTTACACTCATTTCGTTTATCAACTTGTCACTATGTGAAACTCATCGTTACACTGACGCCACTTCGTACCTTCAAATATTCTCTAACCTAAGTGAAAGTCTCGTTTTTGACTCCGTTTTTTTTAGCATTGTACACGGGCTTTGCTGCGACGAGGATGCCCTTTTTAATCAGCCAACGTCAAGACCTGCAACAGAGTCCTACCACGTTAAGGGACTTGCTTGTTGACACGTGAGGAGGTGGCAGGATTTACCACTAGAGCCCTATGGTTGGTCCCACTACTCCTGCGCTTAGCGTCGGAAAGAGGTGCTTCTATGGCGAACTTACTTCGGAAACTGAAACGAAGAAATTCATTCCCACTTGACCCATTCTTCTGACTGCGCTAAGGGGGAGGGTGACCAAGAGGGCGATTGTGGTTGCAGTCTGGTTAACTGCTTCCACAAACACCCAGCCTGCTGATAGGTATTATGTAATAGAAGAATCAGGATCTGCGAGATATGGATATGAAACTGGATATGCTCGAACCGGACCGCATCTCGATTTGCACATGGATAATCTGCTGTATTACCCTAAAGAGTCATACTCATATCCAGGGCATTTTGTCCTTGAAAGAGCGTCATCAGTCTAGCTCGTCATGACTCGATCATGACCTTAGGCGGAATTGGTCTTGGCCGGAAGAACGAAAGATACCGGCAAGCACAGAGCAGCCGTCAAAAGGGGTTCCGTAGAGTGGTCTAACCCCAGGGTAATCCTTGGAGCTTTCTCCATGCCCGACAAAGAGAACTTGGTGTGAATCGGGGTAGCTAGCTACCAGCTCGTCTAACTAATGTACTGATGTAATTCCATGCAAATATGGCTACCCGGCGAACATGAGGTCCCACTCACTATTCATGGCCAGACAAAAAGGGACCACTAGCCTAGAGAATCAAATAGGGAATAGGCCCTGAGTTCACCCGCTTGCCCGAAGATGAAGGGGAAGAAAGGGATGCCAGGGACAGAGTAACCGGAGGGGGCATGAAATGAACCCGGAAGGGAAGCCACAGGAGCAGGAGTGGAGAGAAAGCGAAAGAGGAAAGGTCTTTTCCCATTCGATTGATCGATTCAGAGTCCCGAACCGACAAGCCCATACTCTGACTAAGAAAAGTGGAAGTGCCTACCCTGGGAACATTGACATACGATCTTTCCGGATTAGGGAGCAGAGTATGAACCTGAAACCAATATGAAAGAAAGTCATCAAGCAAGATAGCAAGTGTCAAGTGTAGGTCTCCCATTCTATTACTGGGAGTTAGAACATGAAATGAAGAAGTAATAAAGAACGTTACCGCCCCAAATCTCATTGATTAGGTCTTCTGGATCACCTGATAATCGTCTAATCAAACAAATGTCATGACCTAATGGACTTTAGGACTAAAGCAGAGAAAGAGATGTCCTTGTCAGAGGACCAAGCCACTCGAACAAAGTGAGATTAGCGGAATGCAACTTCTTGACCGACGAGCTTCAATATGAGCTTCGAGAAAAGCATGCAAAGCACACTAACCTAACTCAATGAAGGCGACTGCCAGCACTGACTCAGACACACACGTGGGCGGTTGAGTAGTGGGTTGATTTGATCAGAAAAGTCGTATACCTCCGACTGAATCAATATCGCGTTCTCCTTTGCTGCTATGAAGGAAAGCGGTATGGATAGGAAAGCACAAGTTCCGAGTAAGCGGCTTATAAAGTCTTCTCTTGTACCTGGACCGTCGGCTTATATCTTCGGCTTAGTTGGAAAACCCTCCTATCGCTAAAAAGCGAGGTTTTCACCAGCACTTGAGCTAGTAGCCACTTTCTTAGATAGGGCTTTCGGCTAGTTTGTGTAAGCGTCTTTGTAAGCAATACCCCGAAAACTCCGACAAAAGAGATTGAATACCAGGTTAGTTCACTTATTTCGGGCATCATCTTACGTCATTCGTTAAAGCGCTTTCTATAAGCCTTTAATTTTAGGACGTTTTAAAGAAGAGAAAAAGTTCCGCATTTCCTGATTCGGAGAAAGAGAGTCTTTTTTTGGCGACTGTAGCGGAGCCGAAGGAGATTCTTTCAATCGAGATTCGCCCAAAAAAAGTACAAATAGTAGCCCTCGACCCCCCTAGGGTATGGCCTACCGGCCCGCAGATGTAGGAAGGCGGCCTGCCTGCTAACCAAACTGCGTAACCAAAGCGACTCCTTGTTGGTGGTTGATAGGTGTTGGTCCGATTCACCTATGTCAGTTCGAACTTGACGGGTCGTTCGTTCGTGTGGAGAATCTCTCTCCTTACTCAGGATTTCTCTCAGTTGATCCGATGCGTCATAGATAGAATGGAGTGGACTATACGCCGACCCACGTTAAAAGCTTGATTCTCTTATGAGATTTCGATTGAATAGCAAACAATGGTTATTTCAAACACCGTCTACTGTCCCACCAACTGATCAGTGGGTTCATGCCGCACAGAAACCGAGACCTGAGAAGGAGGCTGTAGGAGAGAGTCCAGCATAACAGAAAGAATCTAAGCTGACAAGGA
>JAOTQJ010000098.1:59339-73595 GCA_025642045.1 Solanum sejunctum | reverse complement strand
AGAAAGAAGTGGGCTATTACTTTGCAAAACTGTGCTCAATTTCATATGTGGCAATTCCGCCAAGATCTCTTCGTTAGCAGGAATGCAAGTGAATGAATCCCATCTTCGAAAGCCTCAGGCCAAAAAACCGTCCTCAGTTCGGGGGAGCTTTTCACAGTCAAAGTCAAAGTTGCATACAAGTTCCGGCCAGGATGATTGAGAAAGATTCAACCAATTTGAACCGCTCACATCACAATAGTAGTCCCATCTCCAACTGAGACCACTCGACCGATCTCTGACACTTTCAAATTCGTGTAAAAGTTGTGAAGAGAAGAGACCAGTGAGCTTGCCTTGCCTATTTCCTTGCAGTAATTCAATTCAGTCGAAAGGAGAAGAGCGTCAAGCAGCCCCGCACCAGACGGGTTAACAAAGAAAGAGCGCCTGCTCGCCGATTGCTACTAAGAACCTCAACGAGAGCAAATGCTGAAGCACCTATATTGTCTTACGTAAGAGGAAGGACGCTTTCAGCTCCCCTAGCGGTCCTGCCACCACGCCGCAGAACGGGAGCTCCAAGCTAGCTGCAATCAAAAAACTTTCGAACTCTGAGGGTTCGCCGCGGTTCATCATTGCCTTCCCGCTTGTCCGGATAAAAAAGAAAAGGGGGAGCTATTGTGAAGCCTAGAAAGGCGGAAGCGGAAAATCGCTTATACCGAGTTCCCCAACAGCAGCTTAGCTTAGTAGCAACACTCTTTCTACCGGCCGGCGTGGCGCTGCTGGATGCTTCTGATCAATAGAACACGAAGAGGAGGAGTAGGAGTTCGCTTTAGGGGCGGAATCTATTAGAAAATAGACAAATGAACGAGTTATTAGAATTTGTGACAAGTTTACAAGAAACTTTGAGCGGGAGACAAGGGGCGAACCCGCAGGTTCCCGATGCCCTACCTGAAGCCCCATCGCAGGGTCCCAATTTTCCTCTACCCGAAATAGTTGGGAGGGGGAACCTTTTTTCATAAGAAGAAATGAAAGTATGGAGGCCTCTATGCTCAATCGAATAAGAAAGCTCGAAAGGTACGGAGTAGCTTGAGCAAAGCGAAAGGAGAAAGCACTTTTGATGCTTGATAAAGCAAAGGGGGAGTATTGGTCAGAAGTAAAGACCACACTCCACAATTGTGGCTCTCAGAAAGAGTATTACAGGTTACTGTGTTTCGAGAACAGAGATCTGCAAATCAGGGAGAGAAAACATGAATGTTTTTTTTCTCTTTCAAGAGATTCTGTCTCGGAATCGTGCCTTGAGGGGGGATGCTGCCAATCCTACCGAGGACTTTATGGATTTCTTTTCCGGGAAGCGAGAGGTACTGGACAAAAACCCCGAATGGGGCCCGGTAGAGAAAGACATAAAGGAAATCGACTTCGTTGAGCAAGTCAAACTCGATCTTGCAGCACGCGGGCACGAGTCTCCCTATATAAAGCAAATTCTTGGGTTAGGGTGAAATCCGGAGATCTACGAAGGAACGCTAGCGTTATGCTTAACACATGCAAGTCGAACGTCTACGAAAAGGCTGTCGTTTTCGTTCTTCGTTCCTATTTCTTGCTTTTTTTTCCGGTATGCCGATCTGTCATTGTCTGATTTTTGGTTGTCTGATCACAGTCGAAATTATGTATCTACTAATCGTCTTTTTACCCCTGCTCGGTAGTTTTGTAGCTGGTTGTTTCGGACGTTTTCTAGGAAAAGAAGGAACCGCTATAATAACCACTACGTGCGTTTCATTCTCTTCGATCTTCTCTTTGATTGCTTTTTATGAAGTCGCACCGGGAGCTAGTGCTTGCTATCTAAGAATTGCTCCATGGATCTCATCGGAAATGTTTGATGCTTCTTGGGGCTTCTTTGGCGACCGTGAAGTCACCGGATGAATTGCCGAGTAAATAGATCAGATCCGGACGCGGCTGTTGCTCCGCGGCGATACGGACTCGACCCGCTCCTACCCACTCCGGGGTACCATAGCATGTCGGGAATAAGGGGGGACATACTGGACGTAACCACTCCCTTGGTTGGGGGCTGTGCCGCCCTGCCTTTCGATCGATACACAGTTGAGGAGGCCGATCACGAACGCTACAGGTGTGGGAGCGATCCTGGTCAGGGAAGGCTAAGACGGCGCCTCGCATATGGGTAGCAAGAGGGCGCTTATGCCCCGACGGTGGGGCCTTATGGGGAAGGGCCCAGCCCAATAGGGACAGCACACCCCCCACTTCAAGCGCACCTCTGTATCGACTGAATCAGTCTTTTGGTCTAGTCGGTGGAACCGGTGAACCACGCGAGCTGGTTAGATGCGTGGGGCAGAGGGCTCGTAGTACCCCCTTTGATTGATCCAGCCTTTTCTTCGCTTCGGTAGTGAATCACCTACTAAAGGGGCAGGCCTGCACGCCTTATTTGAGACTACTAAGGCAGGCGGTGGACTCTTTCATTAGGTAAGGGAAGAAGGGGCCTAAGCACGGCAGATGCCGTACACTTGAGTGGCAAAGGAAAGCGAGACCTGGACTTTTTTTCCAGGCCTGTTCGGACATACGGTTCCCGCGGAAGATCAAGTTGGTGAGCCGTGTGATGGGAAACCTTCCCGCACGGTTCGGAGAGCACTGAATTAGAATGAGAGGTTTACCACCACATCATTGCATGCAAGGGGAGCTCGCTCGATTCGCAGATTGGTCCGACTCGTAATTCACTTCTGACCCCGTGTTCGATAGCCCGACCGTAGTGATGTTAATTGTGGTTACATTCATAAGTAGCTTGGTCCATCTTTATTCCATTTCATATATGTCTGAGGATCCGCATAGCCCTCGATTTATGTGTTATTTATCCATTCCTACTTTTTTTATGCCAATGTTGGTGACTGGAGATAACTCTCTTCAATTATTCCTGGGATGGGAGGGAGTAGGTCTTGCTTCATATTTGTTAATTCATTTCTGGTTTACACGACTTCAGGCAGATAAAGCAGCTATAAAAGCTATGCTTGTCAATCGAGTAGGTGATTTTGGATTAGCTCCTGGGATTTTGGGTTGTTTTACTCTATTTCAAACAGTAGACTTTTCAACCATTTTTGCTCGTGCTAGTGCCCCCAGAAATTCTTGGATTTCTTGCAATATGAGATTGAATGCCATAACTCTGATTTGTCTTTTACTTTTTATTGGTGCTGTTTGGAAATCTGCACAGATAGAATCTCATACTTGGTCACCTGATGCTATGGAGGGTCCCACTCCAGTATCCGCTTGATGTATTACAATATATATTAAAATAAGAACTTATTAAAATAAGAACTTACTTTTTATTTAATGAATGTAGTTAAATAACTACTTAAATTATAGCCATGTATGATAGTTAATATAATTATAGCTATTGAACAATATTAACTCTTAAACTATAGTAATTTATGTAAGATTCTCTAATATAAATTGAGAGTTAAGTGGTGGCTGGACGATGCTTGCATTTTAAGTTATATACAGAAGTCACAAAAACGTCATTATAGTGTATAAACTTTGTATACATATATATTTATGTTATACAATTAATATATAATATTATACAATGTATAAGTAATGTGTGTGTGTGTATATATATATATATGTGTGTGTGTGCGCGCGCGCGCGCACGCAAGTACAATAGTGTATACACATTACTTACACATTGCATAGGGGTACTAGTGTTTAGTTTGCTAATGGAAAGACGATCGGAGTGTTTGGTATGAAGAAAATATTTTTAAATTTTTGGTTGGTTTTAATATTTTGGAAAATATTTTTTAAATTAACTTATTTTTTCATCCGAAAACAATCTCTCTAGCTATATAGAGTAGTGGTAAGGTCTCCGCATATTTTATCCTCCTCAGACCGTACTTGTGGAATTCCACTGGGTATGTTGTTATTTGTTTAACTTATTTTTTCATATTTAAGGAAAATAAGTTTCCTCCAAAAACTAAGTAAAACACTTTTCAAAACTCTCCTCCAATCTCAAATTACAAAATTTAAAAATGAATTATTTTTAAAAAATCAAATTTCGATTTAAAAGTTAGGTTTGAAATTAAGTGTGTTGAATTTCGATTTTAAAGTCGGGGCTGAGTCAAATCTTGGATTGAAAGTCGAGTTGAGTTCCAATTTGAATGTTGGATCCCTGATTGGATATCGGGGTCAGGTCTTAATTTGGAAGTCGGGTATCGATTTGAGTGTTATGATTGGATCCCAAATTGGTGGATCGTGTCCAAGTTCGAACGTCGGGTCAAATCTTAGGTCAAATTTTGAGGTTGAATTTTGGATCAATTATCAAAGTCGAGTTTCATTTTATGCGTTTTTCAGATCCCGAATCGATTAGTTCGGTTGGCTTCATGTCAAATATTATTTTTTAAAAGTATTTTTTATTTTCTAGCGAAAAATAAAAGATACTTTCTTAAATTTCATTCACCAATCAAACAATAAAAAATAATTTCAGGAAAATATTTTTCATTTACCAACCAAAGATGAAAAAATAAGTTAGAAACAAACTTATTTTCCAAGAAGATATTTCCTTCCTACCAAACGCACCCTAAATTTAATGTATAATTATTATATACTCAGTCCATAACCAATGGACGGTGAGTATTCACTGAATATACAATAATTATACGTACTGACAACAAAGTATATAATAAGTACATATAGTGAGTGTAGAATGTAATAAAATCACTATATAATGTTCAATAATAATTTTTTCGTGTGTGTTATTGTGGAGGTTTTAATGCTGGTTGGACGAAAATATGGATATTTGTAAAATACAGTATTTCAACATGATTGTTAAAGTTGATAGATTAAGTTCATGTGAAGGAGCTCTAAGGCTCTAATAAGTACAGTATTTCAACATGATTGTGGCTATAAATTGTGATTTGAAATTTATGAGCTAATAAATTATTTAGTTTCTTATCAAAGTCTTTTTCTTAATTTTATGATTCATATATTTATTGACTCAATCTATATTAATAATTTAAATTCAGCTCAATCAACATTTTTGATATCTACATCAATAGGTTATGGAAATATTATTAAGATTTTGAACAATGCTAATTGTTATATATCCCATTGTTTGGAAAAAGCAAATAACATGCAACACTCTAGCTATCATATGGACAATTATCAAACGAGTTCAAAGGTATAATATTATAACAAATGGCAATTTCCCTTGGTAAGAACTAAGAAGGTAGGAAAGGTGTAATCTTTGTAGAAAAAAATTACGCGGATAATCAAATATATACTAGTTAATTAATTAATATAACTATAGTTTGAATTAATTATGACTCGCAGCAAATATCTAGTTGTAATTAGAGTTTGAGTTTTGTAATTTATGCGATTTATCTAAATATTGTATGCAATTATACAAAAGTTATATGCGACTCAAATTGTATACCAAAATATAAAAACAGTGTGAATTGTATAGCAAATTATACAAATGTTATACATGAATTGTATAGCAAAATATATAAACGTCTATACAAAAATTGTGAATTATATAGCAACTATACAAATATTGTGCGAATTATACAAATATTGCTATAATAATAATTATAAAATATAATTATCTAAATTAAATTATGGAGCATAACTAACTTTATATATATATATATATATATATATATATATATATATTGTTTATGACATTTGCTCTTTTTTTATTAGTTAATATTTTACATGCTTAGAAAGAAAGGAGTTTATATAGACTAATTATTTCATCATAATTTTTTGTACTAGCTACTTGTTTCACGTGTTCCTTCAACATATTAAACTTAGGTCCATGTCCCCTTCTAATTAATTGTGGGCTTTTGTCATGAATGGACATGATAGCGATCAAGCCTAATTCATCACATCTCAGATCTATAATCTTGATAATGACTTATCTCAAAATAAAATATAATAAAATAAATATATCGACAGAAAATTTCGATTTTAGTATCAATGTTATATATATTATTAGCCTAATTAATAGACCAACTTATTTTCGTGCTCTTTCTATTAGGAGAGGATCCATCTTAAAGTAAAGAGTAAATAATAATAATAATATACTCAGTGAAATTTCACAAATCAAATCTTAGAAAGGTAAAATGTACGCAGACCTTACCACTACCTTATAGAAGTAGAGAAATTGTTTCTTAAAAATCCACATCTCAAATACTCATAAGTAAAAGTAAAGAGTAAAGTGTCAAAAACATATTTAAACTATCTTTTCTTTTGAATTTTATACCTAATAAACTATTAAGAGTGTAACTTTCATATCTAAACTATTACATACATATCTCTTTTATTACACTCTTTTAATGTTGTGTATACTACTTACACTATCTCTTTTATTTTTAAAAAATTATCACATGACACTCCACATAAAAAATAAAAATTTATCTTGACAAAAATTAAATAAATTATTAATATTAGTTAAAATTAAGAAATCATTATTAAAAAAATAATTAAAAAATAAAATTTAAAATATTTCTTTTACCACTCAATCACTCCTTCCCATACCCCCCTTCCCCTACTCAAATTTTTTAATTTTAATTTTTAAATTTAATTTTTAAAAGTTTCTTACTTCATCCCCCTCCAACCCACACTCCTTCTAAAAATCTTCTTAGATATTATTTAAAAGGAAAAACAAAAAAAATCTATCTTGCCACAACTAATCCTCTGCTCTCAATTTTTTCTTTCTTATTTTTTATTAATACATACATATATTTTAGGAAAGTTTTTCCTACTTGTTGCAAAAAAAATTTCAAATTAAATTTTTTATTTTAGTTTTAATCCATAAGCAAGTAGAAAAAAATATTTTTAAAATTCATATTTATTTTGGGATAGTGATTTAATATTTAGTTTTTAACTTATACTAATATTTTATTTAATTTTTATTAGGGTGGAGTATTTTTTATCTATATGGGGTACCATGTGTTATGTTTTTTAAAATAAAAGAGATGCTTTATCCATGTGGAATGCCATATTCTAAAGATTTTTTAAATAAAAAAGAGAATGTATTAAACAAGATCATATTTTTCAAACTATTGAGTGATATTTCAAATATAAAACTTGTATTTTTATTAGTTTAGATATGAAACTAAAAAAAGTAAATAATTTAGATGTATTTTTAACACTGAACTCTAAAATAAATGAATGAAACTACGAAAAGACATCAAATAATGTCATGTGTATATAAAAATTAGTCATGTGAAAATTCATCGAAGTTCACGTCGGCCAAAAATTAGTGGACGAAACGATTATGTAATTGTTACGACGCCCCGCTCCACATATCACATTGCGCCAAGCAAGGCTTTCAGATTGAATGGGACTAAGACAAAATATTTGCATAAGTTTAATAATGTACGTAATTTATGTGATAAATATGAAAGTAAAGATTGATACACAAGCTATTTTTAATTTTTTTTTAATATTTAGGATCAATAGTTCGAGGAAATAAGCATATTGATGATCATATTATCATGGAGTGGATGAGATGGACACTCTTTCAAATATCTTGTGTGATAAGAATATGTCACCAAATTATAAAGGTATACAGATTTTATAAAGTGATTAACAAAACATGTTTTTATGGAGCAAAGTATTAGGCGATGAAGAACTCATATATCTAGCATGAGAGCATCGAAAATGAGCATGTTGAGATAAATGCGTGAGCATACTAAAATAGATAGAGTGAGGAACGAAGCTACTTGAAATAAGTAAGAGTGGCCTCCAGGATGGACAAGATTCAAATGATTCCAGCATATGAAGAACAAATGCACAAATTTTTCAGTGAGGAAGTGTGAGAGATTGACTATAGTGATTATAAGAAGAGGTAGAATTAGGCCGAAAAAGTCTTGAGAAGAGCTGATGATTAGAAAAGATATTACACTTAGCTTACGGGAGACATTACCTAAGATAGAAAAAAATGAAGGCCAAAAATTAGTAGGTTATAGAGCGTTGTCTAGTATCATTATCAATATTGTTATTATTACTTTCTACTATCTTTTTTTTTTAAAAAAAAAAAAAAGTTCTACCTATTATTTCCTTTACTTATATTGTGCTATTTGTTATTGATGCACACTTATTCTCTTCTTAGTCGTTTTTTGTATGATATCCTCAATATTGTATTTGCTTTGCATATTTATTTTTTGATATTTAAGTTGAGGTTTTATTGAAAATAATCTCTCTATATATACAAGATAGGAGTATAGTTGCATACTCACCATCCTTTCCAAATCTACTCATATAAAATACCACTCATGAATATATTATTATTTGTTGTGTCTTTAAATGTATATTTTATTACAGAAACTTGGAGATTCTATATTCAGACGTATTAGAAATTAGATAGTTTACCCCGCCTTATATTTAGAATAATGTTCACACAAAGTAGAATATAATAAAGGAAGTAATATTGACCTTATGTGAATAATGCTCATGTATATTTTATTGCAAAAACTTGGAGATTCTATATTTGGATATATTAAAAATTAGATAGTTTAACCCGCTTTATATTGAGAATAATGTCACATAAAGTAGAATATAATGAAGGAAGTAATAATATTGATGGCCATGTGAATAATGCTCATATATATTTTATTACAAAAACTTGGAGATTCTATATTCGGACATATTAGAAATTAGATAGTTTAACTTGCCTTATATTAAGAATAATGTCACATAAAGTAGAATATAATAAAGTAATTAATATTGACCATGTGAATAATGCTCATGTATTAAGCAAAAGAATATTTAAGGGAACTCAACTCTTCTTTTTAAGTCCTTTTTTTATAAAAGCAGCCAGCCAAATAACTTGTTATAACATACAAAAGTTACATTAAAGTTTTTGTTATATTATACATTGAAAGTGCATGTAAAATTCGTGGTGAAATAGTAGATCCACTCTTTGACTCTTTGTCCATTGTTTAATTAATACCTTTCAAACTTTTCTTTGAAGTACTTTGTGATACATGCCAAGGTTTAATTTCTACCATGATACAATGAATTTAGAATTATTAGGCTCCAATGGGAACTCCATTTTGGTTTTTGCAACAACTCTGCCGTTACTCTTTACTGGTAAACTTTATTATTAGTGAAAATTTTAATTGCATGAGGACAATATGTTTACTATTGATCTAATGACTAAGAAAATTTAGTGCTAGTCTGCTAGATATAATGCATGTTACTCCACTGATCATTACAAAAAGAGAGTCTAAAATTTCCTTTGGTACATGTAAACAAATGGGATTGTGATCACACCATATTTAGCTTGTTTAAATAAGTATTTCCTCGACTAAGCACAAAGTCTAAAAAATACTAGAAAGTCTTTTAAAATTTATAATTTAAAATAAGTTAAGTATTTCTATGACTATAAATTGTCTCATTAATAAAATTGGTATTTTAAGGCAAAATTGTTACAACATATTAAAATGATTATTTATTTGGCTAACTAAAAGAAAGATATATCATATAAATCGAGAAGTTTATTTAAGTTCGTGATAAATAATTATATTGACCATCAGCTTCACTTCTTTTAATTGGTCATTACACATTAATATTTTCTTAGGGGTTTAGAGATATCGCGACCTTACTTGATAAAGTTCAAAATAATATATAAATCAAAAAAGAAAACGTCAGTTGGAAATAAAATAGAGAAATAGTAACACTGCATTACTTATATTTTAAGGAGAGTATTCCGGAGATTATAATTATAATTGGTCAGCTAAAAGAGCTTAAATTATGTGGAATCATAAGTTAAGGATGATCAACTTATGATTTATTTTATACTTACTTTTATGTTTACCAAATATGTTTGTAGACTAGTTTGTTTAGCTAATTATAAGCTTAATTAGGTAAACGCTCACTAATTTCAATTATAATGCAGATAATTATTATGTCAAAGTAAGATCTTTCGTTTCGACTTGGACATTTTGACTGAAATAAATAATTAGTTTAAGGGATCATCATGTATGAAAGTAGGAGCAAATTTTTTATTTGACTGAAAGTTCCCTTTTTTCTAATTGGGCACATTTTTTTCGTTCATTTTTCCTTGAAGGAGGACATTTTCAAGTAAAAGACTTGAATAAAAAAAGTAGTGGGTGAGGTGAAGTTCCTTAAACTAATTATATTAATTCTTCTGTTTCAATTTTTTCTTTTTTGGATATATTCAAACAATGACAAGTTCTTAATTTTGGGTATAAATTTTGATATATATTTGAAAACTATATATCTAATGGCCAAACTTCTAGAATGTTATTTGGGTGATTAAAAGTATTGAGTCTTTGAATGAGTTTGGATTAATGAATCGAATTGTTAATGCATATGGTCTAATAATATGTGTGAGTTGTGGACCAATTAAAATAATATCATATATTTAAATTATATATTCCACGTTTTTAATTTAACAAATAAGACGTTTTTGCTCCAAGCCGATAGAACTTGAGGGAGGAAAAATTTAATCGTAATACTTCAATGTCAATCAAAACTAATTTATTTATATATACAAACTAGAGAATTACTTCATCATTTATATTACTTAATCATCATTTTAAGAATAATTGTTTAAATTTATTTATTCAATTCATGAAATTAAAAGATTTTTTAAAAATATTTTTTATTTTTACCTCTATTATTAAAAATAACTATATAAACTAGTAGTAATCAAATTTAAAAATTTTAAAATATTATTAATAATGTTAGTCTAGTTATATGAAACACATAGAGTAAGGAAGTTATGAAAAATAAAAATGTACGCATACATACATATATACACACTTAATACATATTCTATTGAAATAATGGTCATAAAAATAATATTAAATTTTGTGATAAATTTATAAAAATATTATTCTACTTATAATATTAAGAAACTTAGAGAAAAAGTTATAAATATCTAGATTAAAAAATAAGTTACATATATTATAAAAAAGTATTAAATATATGTTATATAACAAAGATAAATTAGACAACATATAGAATAAATGGGGAAGTTTGATTATTATTTAAAGTTAAGGGAGAAATTTAATTTTTAAAGTAAAATTCGTAGGTGAAAATGAATTTCATATAATTAATAATGAAACTGTAAATAGTTGAATTAATGATCCAATATATTCTAAAACTAAGCTAAAAATATACGTCTTTTGCTCCAATTATTACTCCATCTTTTTTTCTTTTTTCTTCCCCTTTTATTTTGGGTTAATTCTAAATTCTATTTTTTGCAGAATGGTTTGACATTTTAATTACATCACAAATATAGTAATTATTTTAATCCAAAAATGCACTTCAATATATCAAGATGACTTGGTACTAAAAGTAACGTCAGCATTTGTATCATATTCAACAGGTGTTTAAAGTATTCGTTTGCTTTCTAAATTAAACAAAAGTTTAAGTAACAATATTACGTTATAGAAGTTTGACCAAATCATAATAATTACTCCCTCATTACACTATTGCATTATAGAAAGCTGACCAAATCATAATAATTTCTCCCTCATTACACTATGACCATATAATATTAATTATTACCTCAGTAACAATATTACATTATAGAAGTTTGACCAAATGATATTAAATTAATATTTCCTCTATTTCATTTTATTTGATACTCTTTAACTTGGCAAGATATTTAAGGATAAAAGAAAGACTTTTGAAACTTGTAATCTAAAATCAATCTTAAATATTTGTGTGACTAAGGATAAAAGGAGAATTTTAAACTTAAATTATTTCTAATTAGAGTCAGGTGAGATTTTTTTGGGGGGATTGACTAAAACGGCGAGGGTGCCATGTAAAATGGACAGAGAGAATAATATTTTTTTTGTCCAAATTTATTTGTTCATTTTGAATTTTGCCACTTTAATAAATACTCCTCTAATTTATGTTAAGTGAGTTATTGAAATATGACAGAAAAAGAAAAATTTAAGGAGTTAAATCAAAGACTACTTTCTGCTATTATCTTTTTAATTATTTCAAATTATTCTGGTAGAAAATGTATTTTAATTATTACCTCAGTAACAATATTACATTATAGAAGTTTGACCAAATGATATTAAATTAATATTTCCTCTATTTCATTTTATTTGATACTCTTTAACTTGGCAAGATATTTAAGGATAAAAGAAAGACTTTTGAAACTTGTAATCTAAAATCAATCTTAAATATTTGTGTGACTAAGGATAAAAGGAGAATTTTAAACTTAAATTATTTCTAATTAGAGTCAGGTGAGATTTTTTTGGGGGGATTGACTAAAACGGCGAGGGTGCCATGTAAAATGGACAGAGAGAATAATATTTTTTTTGTCCAAATTTATTTGTTCATTTTGAATTTTGCCACTTTAATAAATACTCCTCTAATTTATGTTAAGTGAGTTATTGAAATATGACAGAAAAAGAAAAATTTAAGGAGTTAAATCAAAGACTACTTTCTGCTATTACCTTTTTAATTATTTCAAATTATTCTGGTAGAAAATGTATTTTAGTTAAAAACTCATTAAATGAAGGATAAATATGAAGAAATAAAATAACATTCTTTTGGACTTTGAATAATTCATTATTTTGAATTATGAAAAAAATTATCAACAATTCACTTAATATAAACTAGAAGGAGTGATGATTATTATGAATATCTTTCCACATATGTATATATTAACTGATATATAATCTTAGATGTTGATAACTATTTTTTTTTTATATATCAACAGTGACAATTAAAAGTGAATAATGGATGGAGGGAGTATACTTCAACCATTCAACGAGCACTATGTGAGGACATGGTTTATAGTCCCATATAGAACAAGTCAAGATCATCACGGCGCCGTAAGCACTTATTGAACTCTTTTGTTTGTGCATATAAGTATGTCAATCTCCACATCTTAGCTACCACCAATATTTCTTAATTTGTTCATTTAGCAGTGACATAATATAAACTACGTGTCTACACGTAGTATAAAATAAAATCTCCTTTCTTTTCCTCTTCTCCCTATATATACATAGACATTTATGTCTTTGAATACCCCATAAAAATCACGTTCTCAAGCTCACATCAACTTCACTTATTCTTTCATCACTATCATCCACAACCCAAGACTTTTAAGGCTCCTACAATCTCCATCCCTTCCCCACACCATTATAACCACAACCTAACTTGGATAATATAGCTAGCTAGAGCTAGCAAGCAGACTCCAAACCAAGATAAATATGAGTTGCTTGCAAAGCTGGCCGGAGCCAATTATCCGAGTTCAAGCACTCTCCGAAAGTGGCATTCGACAAATCCCGGACCGTTTTGTGAAACAGCCTGGGGATCGACCATGTTTCAAGGAGACAATTGATGATAATATTCCGTTAATTGACCTTGAAAATTTGAAGTCATCAGATGAATCCGTTCGCGACAAAACTATGGAGCTCATCTCCAAGGCTTGTCGCGAATGGGGATTCTTCCAGGTGGTGAACCATGGGGTTAGCCATGAACTCATGGCTAACGCACGTGGGGTCTGGCGGGAGTTCTTTCATCTCCCGCTAGAGGAAAAGCAGAAATTCGCCAATTCACCGGTTACTTATGAAGGGTACGGAAGCAGGCTTGGAGTAGAGAAAGGTGGAAAATTGGACTGGAGTGATTATTTCTTTCTTCATTATCTTCCGGAGCCGTTGAGGGATGAGAACAAATGGCCTTGCCTTCCCGTTACATGCAGGTAAACTATGTCTCAACAAAGCAAACTATTCTACTCTGCCTCATTTTATTTGACATAACTTTTTAAAAAAACTTATTCCAAAAAAGTATTATATTTTATAATTAAGAATATTTTATTTTTAAAATTTTCTTTTAAATAGTAATATAAATATTTAAAAATTATTTTAGATTATAAGTTTTAAAAAAAAATTATTTTTTCTTAATTATTATGTCAAATAAAACGATCACATAAAATAAAAATAGTAAAATAGTATTTTTATATTTAAATATAATATAATTTTAATCTTTATTTAAATAAATTATAGCGCCTTAGTTTTTTTTCAGACATCACTAAGAAGTTTTCGTTTCTTGTCTTGAAATTAATGTGCAGCAAAATGAGGACAAAAAAATTACATTAATTCCTTCATAGACCTTTTGTTCCATTTTTATTGTCATATCACACTTTTTCATTTATTTGACTATGCTCAATTAAATTACATTAATTAATATTTTAAAATAATAATTTAGATATTCGAAGATTATAGGAAAATTAGTATTAAAAATTTCATATCGTTTGAAATTTGGAGTATAATAAAGAGCATCCGTCGA